>PYHW01010122.1:1558519-1584304 GCA_013186435.1 Turdus rufiventris | reverse complement strand
CTTGAGAAACAGGTCCTTTGGAGGCATGGTACCCCTGAGAGAATTGAGTCAGACAACGGGACTCATTTCAAGAACAGCCTCATAAACACCTGGGCTAGGGAACATGGCATTGAGTGGGTGTACCATATCCCCTACCATGCACCAGCAGCTGGGAAGGTCAAATGGTGCAATGGCCTGCTTAAAACCACCTTGAAGGCACTTGGTGGGCGGACTAGGAGATTAATTTACCAAAGTAAATCCAAGGTTCCAAGCCCTGCCCAATCTGAGTCCTTGGGAACACCAGATGGAGATAAGGTTCCCATGGTACACGAGAGGTATGCTGGGAAAAATTGTTGGGGTGAATTCTGCCTCCAGTAAAGGCAATCCCATCCGTGGGGTTGTCTTTGCTCAGAGACCAGGTTGCACCTGGTGGGTGATGCAAAAGGATGGAGAGGCCTGGTGCATATCCCCAGGGGACCTTGTTTTAGGATGAACTACCCATGAAACTGTGCCTGTATCCGTACCTGCATGTATAAATGTATATAATTAAGGTAGTGCATGAATGCATATAATTTAAAGGTTTAAACTTGATGTAAAATGTTAGTATGGGAAAAAATCTGGGGTAAATAATGTTGGGGGTCGGGTTTCTTTCTTTTTTACTTATAGAATTTTTTCCATTAAGTTGTTAGGAAACTAAGTACTGGGTATTTATGGGTACGTAAGAAAAACTAAAGAGTGGCCAAGGTTCAGGAGAGGAATGTAGCATCTGGCTACAGTTTTTTTTTTCTCTGGGAGTTTCTCTCCAAAGAGGGAGATACCAATATTTTTGGAAGTAAAGGATGGGACTGGGGGCAGCTGCTCTGCTCTCTCTGTCCAGGTTTTGGAGGAAGATGTTTGGACCTGTGGCTAGAGGGAAAGAAATTTAATTTCTCTGCCACTGCCATAACTCAGCTAGAAGCTGTCTTTGTTCTGCTGCTGGGCCTGACAGGACATCCTGCAGTTCCAGCTGCCACCACGGAGTTTCTGACATAACTCATCCACCAACCCAGGATTTCTGCTCATTCCTGCTGTTCCAGCTTGGTGCTCCTCAGAGTCCTGCTGGAGCACTGGGACTCACCCTGCACCAGGGTTTGTGAAGCAAAGCCTCCTTTTTCCATCCCATCCGGGACACAGCCACCATTACCGCGTGCTTCCCGATCTTGCACCACAGCGCCCCATGCAGCCGCAGGGGAATAATCGTACCTGCCCCACCCATCAGGAGCCGCCAGCGCTCCCTGCCAGCTGTGACAGGAACTGCACCAAAGGGGAAAGAGCCCGTGGCCAAGAGGAGTGTTACTGGGTCCCTATTTTGTTTGGTATTAATTCCATAGTTGTTATTGTTTTGTTTGCCTTGTTATACATACTGGTAGAGAACTATTATTCCTATCTTCATTTTTTGCCTGAGAGCCCCTTAATTTAAGAATTACAATAATTTGGAGAGAAGGGTTTTACATTAGCCATTCCAAGGGAGGCCCCTACCTTACTTAGCAGATACCTGTCTTTCAAACCAAAACAGACTTTCAATACTTTTTCGAAATAGCTGTTTTGCCTGATGTCCTTGGCTACACCTGATCTCCCCATTTTCCTGCCAGGATGCAGATGGCCAGAGAGAGCATTTGTTAGGATTTGTTCTCAGTAGGCACAAGCCCCTGCAATCAGTCTCTGCTCCTCATAGCAGTTCTCCTTGGGTTGAACCTACTAGTGCTGACACTGGGGGTCTTAGCAGACATCTGTTTAAATTAAGATACCCAAATTCCTGCTGATTAATGATCCTTTTTTTGTGAATAAACACAGAATATCATGAATTAATTAAGGTACACATTCAGTTAATCTCACTGGTATCAGGTGCACTACTTCACATCAGATGCAAGAAAAGAAATCCCTCTGGCACTTCAGGATGCAGCACACACATCCCAAGAGCCTGGGGTTTATCTGGGCAGATACTAAGGGCAGCACTGGACAGCAGCTCCGCACACACTCCTGCAAACCCGAAAATTAAATAGTGTAGAGACTAAATTATCCTATATATCCCAAATCTTCTCTTCAAATGAACTCCACTCAGTCTAAAAGCAACTTCACTGTGTTAGCATTGAGAATTAACAGGGAAAAAAAAGAAGAAGCCATTTACTTCTCTGAATACTCTTCACCTAAACTATTAAGGAAAGTCACTTTCAGTCTGTTCTAGCTGTTCAGCCTATGACAGGAGCTGCAGCCAACATCTGAGTGGTGCAGCTGACGTAGAGGAAGCCCAGTCAAGCACATCTCTTATGCATACACGGCTGAGTGAGGTCTGCAGAGACAGCCTGGGGTTCTCCAGCGTCTCCAGGACACTGTCCACTGCTGCTCAGGTTTCCTTCCACAGCAGTTTCAGTGCTACTGCCAAAGAAATGGTACAAATTCCGCTCCCAGTACCATACCTGACTATGCTCATTCTACTCTCTTCTGACCTGAAGAACATCATAAACTGTTTGGTCAAGAACATCCACTGTGAGAAACAAAACCAGACTCTCTATTAATGGCATTAAATCTACAGTGTCCTCCAGAAAAGATAATAAATTGAAAATCTTGTTAGAGACTTGTCATGAGACATACGAGAAAATAACAGAAATACAGGGATTGAGTGTTCAGGCCCCATGTCCCTCACATGAAAGCAAAATACAGTAATTTCACAACTGTAAGGTTCACCCTTTTGACTAAAATTTTTTCTGGAAGTGCGCTTTATAGTCCAGTGCGCCTCATATGATGTACAAAGTTGCGACATTTGCCACCCTGGAAGTGCAAGCCGTGACCGCCCCGAGCCGCAGGAGCTGCGGCCCCCCCCAAGCCGCAGCAGCCTCAGTGCTGCGGGAGCCCCGTGCTCCCCCAAGCCGCGGGAGCCCTGTGCCAAAGGAGCCCCGTGCCGCAAGGGGGAGGCGGCACCACCACCGCGGAGCCGCGAGGGACAGGTGGCACTGTGGAGCTGCTAGGGGGAATGGCATGGCAGCAGCTGAGCCGCGGGGGACAGCAGGCACAGCGGCACTGCCAAGCCAAGTGAGGGACGGGCAGCAGGGCAGTGGCGCCGAGCTGAGCAAGGGACGGGCGGCAGGGCGGCAGTGCCAAGCTAAGCGAGGGACGGGCGGAACAGAAGGAGTGTCAAGCCGAGCGAGGGAACAGCACGGCAGCTCCATGGAGCTGCGAGGAGGAACAGCACTGCGGCAGAACGGAGCCGCAAGGGGAAGGCGGCCCCGCGGCTGCGCCAAGCCGTGCCAGCCGGCACCGGGGGTGGGTGGGAGTGCAAGGGCCCACTGCACGGGGAGGGCGCCTGGGGCTGCCTTTGAAAGCCTACGCCGATCTGTGAAAAACGTTTCCAAATTGTGCACCCGCCAGTAAACTCCACGATCGCGGGTTTCCTTTACTAATTCGTTACTTTGTTGCATGCGGCATGGATCTTCACAGCAAAAAAAAGCATGCCTTATAGTCCAGTGTGCCTTATATAATGTACAAAGTTGTGAAGTTTGCCGACTCCCAGAGGTGTGCCTTATAGTCCGATGCGCCCTATGGTCATGAAATTACTGCAATACCAATTTTTAAAACTGGTCTACTTCTTACATACAAGCTTTAACTCAGCGCTGGAAGTTGTTTACAGCTAGCACTGCTATGAATGTCAGAGCCAAGAAGTCCATTTGCCAAATAAAAGCTGAATTTTAAACGCTAGAATGAACAGGAGACATTAAAATGTTTACAATCAAGTTTCAGAGAAGCATGTTGTCCATCGCCCTGGGATCATTAGGTTACATTACAGGAGTGCAGGTCATC
Organism: Turdus rufiventris; assembly: GCA_013186435.1. Taxonomy (NCBI): domain Eukaryota; kingdom Metazoa; phylum Chordata; class Aves; order Passeriformes; family Turdidae; genus Turdus; species Turdus rufiventris. Next base: position 1,580,491 of record PYHW01010122.1, on the reverse strand, counting down.
ATTTCTGCAAGGCTGATGCTGTAAAACAAAAGGTATCACTGCCATGCTTAGTGTCAAAAAGACCAGAACAACAATAACTCAGTATTAATAGACAGAAAATGTGATGAACTGAGAAAAGGAACAAACCAGAAGGTTTGTGGAATGCCATGAATTTCACATGCCCATAGCCACAAAGGCTTTCAGAGCAGAACTCAGCAGGGTTTTACTACAGTCTTGCAGGCTCTTTAATACAGAGGTAGTTATTGCAGTGCTTTGCATGGTGGTTCTTGGCTACTTTCGTCTCATCCTTTTGATCAATAAATGATGGCCTAAAGAAGCCATGTCTCCAGGAAGTTCATGTTTATTTCTCTCAACATATTGCACAAGTCACAGTAGCTGATGAAAAAACTGACTCATTATGTAATTTTCTGTCTACTAAGTAGAAAAACTAAAGTCTCTTCCAGCATTGCTGTCTATTCCACTGCTCATAGCAGGTTTTGAACCACCCTTCTGGAAATGAAATAGTGTAAATACAAAGATGCTTAAAAGCATTAATGTGAATGTGTTTCTCTAGTTAATTGGCAGAAACAGAAAAAACTGCTCTCATAAATATACAGAGTCTTCTTTTAATGCCAATACCAGATACAAACCTTGCAAAGTATCTGCTAGAATTAAAGCTAGTGCAAGTCAGTCTGTTGCTGCCACTGATCTTGGAATCTTCCAAATGACCAGCTAAAGGTCTACCTTTCCAACACATCTGTATAGCAAATAAATCTTCTTTCTCTCCAGCTTTAATTGCAGCTTCATGTCATATACCTGAAAGACTCCAAGGAACATTTAATGCCTCCTCCAACTGTGTCCTTCATTCTTTAGTCTTCCCACTCTGTAAGGCAGAGGTCCATCTTTTCCACTAATATTTTTTCTCTACGCATTTCTCCAGCTACAAAGAGCCCTTCTGCCTCCCTCCTGCTGGCTTCCCAATGCTGCCTCATCTCCAGCCCTTACAATTACACATCTATCAGCCTCCTCTCTCCCGGAAACACAGAAACTTTCCTCCTGACACAGCCTGAATCTCTCTTTATTCCCAATCACCCTAAATCCTCTTCCTTAAGAAAAACTGGTATCCTCGAATGAGGTCGTGCCATTATCTTCTATAGATATTTGTGCTTGATTTTAGCAAACTGAAGGACCTGGCAGTCACTTGAGCAATAAATGACAGGGATGTAAGTGCATACCTGCTTTAAGATGCTTTCCTATCAGCTCTGTCATCCCCGTATCTCTTACAGAGCCTAGGAGTGGACAAGTCCCAGCACACTTTCCAAGGGTAACCCATGGAAAGGCCACAGATGCATTGATGATCTGTGCTCACTGTGCACACTGCGGAGGGTTACTGCAGCCAAAGGGAATGGACAAAGCAGGAAAGGAATCATCATAGCAACACACAAAGGTTCAGTTCCAACATGGAAATGAGCAGAGGAAGAAACAAAAGTGCAGGTTATATTTCCAGTTTGAAGAGAAATGCACTTCCCCACCTACAGAACCCCAGGCAGCTCCCAATTTTACTTGTTTAGGTGCATGGTACAGCTTGCTCCCATCTTTAACTTCTTTCTTTGGACCAAATAACAGACTCAACTTCACAGCCAACACCCCAAAGGGATTCTGAGCTCCTAGCTAACTGACTGAATGGCATATTTGACAATTCCCACTGTTCTGGATGCACATGGAAACAGTTCTCTCCAGCACAGCTCTCAGGACTCCCCACTGCGAGCCTCAGTGACCACAGCAAAATAAGGCATCTTCCAAGCTCTGTTCATATTCACCAGATGAATATTTCATCAACTGAAACTCAAATGGGCCAAACTCAGGGAACATTTTTAGAAACAGGGAACATTATTTTTATAAACAGGAAATTATCATAATCCTCAATTACAAAATCAGGATTACCGTCAATTAATTCATATTTTGTGCTAAGCACACAACGCCTTTACATGTCAAATGCCTTTTCAGCAGTATTGAGAATGAGATCCCTGATTGGATGAAGGTGGAGTTACAAAGGAAAAAATATCCCAAACCTTAATCCTTAAAGAACATTACTGCTTCCAAAATCCTAGTCTGGGCTAAGAAATCCTTTTATCATTTCAAATATAATTTCTGTAAATACCCTATGAAAAGGTATTTGAAAATATAAGAATATGCTTTTTATAGTTATGCAAAACAATTCAACGCATTTGCTTACTCAATCTTGTTAACTTCTAGCAAAAGAGAAGGAAAACACATTCATCTGTAAAGAAAATACTTCATGAAAGGCCTTTTGATTTTTTTCATATCTCCAAATTACCAAAGTGTTTGAAACCTACTTACTTATAAGAAGGAGCATATACAAAACCAGGCAATTCAGACAAAGTTCTTTTGCTACGAATTAACAGAAATCAGCAGCTATCAGCCATAATGTACAAGTTCCTTATCCAGCAACACTGGAAAGATAGCTACAGTCTCTAAAAGGACTTAACATCACATGATTTTATCCCACAGAATCCTTCACAGGTTTCTCCTTTCAGTGATGGCAAGGTTTATTTGTATTTTTTCAGATCCTCTTGATCAAGAATTAATTTAATCTGAGGGGAGAAAAAATTAGGTTTTGTTCTGCCCCAGGTACCATCATAATACACATTAATCATGTTCCTATTGCACAAGTAAATTAAATTTTTGTTTACTCTGTTGGATTTTCACAAATGCAATTAAAGGTGGGATTTTTTGAGAACAAAATGTTATGACAGATTTCATAATGACATCTTAAGGAAAAATACATACTTCTGCCTTTTTATTTCCACATGAAGAAACTTTATTTTGGAATCCATGCAGGCTCAACAAATCAGTTTTAAAATAGGTCTCCAAAAAGGCACCATTCTTTAACCCACGATGGTTTTATACTAATAGTGGTGTCTGAAAGTCATTTATTCTGATTAGAGAAGATGCTCTCTGAGAGGGGAAGAGAGAGAGACAGGAGTTTTTCTAATGAAAGGATATTTGGATGCCTTCTTTAACTGAGAAAACAATTATGTTTTTCCCAGACAGCTACAAGAGACAGGCCCAATACCCCTCAATAAAGAAAAAAGATGTATTTTGGAGTACATCTCTTAGACAGAGTGGGGCAGCTGAGAGCTCAAACTGAATTTAAGGACAGAGGAATTTATGCAGAATCCTCATTACCACTGTGAGCTCCTTTAACTCCCTGGACAAGTTTAATGCCTGGCAGGGAGGCTGCAAAATCCAACACCTCATGACAACTGTCCCCATGGAACTGGAGTAGCCCATTCAGAGAAACTCACCTCAACTCCTTCAAGTGAGCAGGAAGGCATTTAAACACTTGAAGAGCAAATTATAACCTTTTTTTTTTTTTCCAAAATTAACATGAAAAATTTCAAAAGGCTTCCAAAATGGGTATCTGCTCCAAACCTCAGAGGACAACATTGGGATAGAGCTGTAAAAGAGGAAAGAGGAGGCACAGAAGAAAACCAAAGAGTAGAAAAATGCAAAGGAGTGCTCAACTTTTTATGCTAACTGTGCAGGTAAGACTCAAGCAGCTAAAACAAAAGCGAGATATAAGTTCTATAGCCCATGGCACAGAGAAATAGGAATGGAAATAATGTAAGGAAGCCCCTAAGAACTTAATACAGAACCATCAGACTGTTAAATAAAAATGGAAATATAAAAATGTAAGTGTCAAGTGCAGCAGATGAAACAACAGGAATCTTAAAATAATTTAAGAAAGACTGAAGTTGCCTAGAGAGCACAGCAATCTCAGTCTAGCTGACAAAGTTAATAGATTCATTAGTCTTTAACAGGCTTGTGGGGATGTTTCTTTCACTGTTTAAGGGCACCTATGATGGCTGGCAGCAGACCAGGTCAGGGAGTATTTAGAACACGGTAAATGATAACAGAAAGGCTGGCTTGGAAGTCACTACACCCATCTTTAAAATCCATTATTTTAAAGATGAATAACGATTGAAGATAAGTCTGGAAATTCAGTAACACATCAGAAAATCAGAAGGCCACAGAGGCAAACAAAAGACTAAGTATGTAATAGAAAAAAACACTGTTTAATATGCATACCAAAGGAGATAATGCATTTACAGTCAAGAGATAAAAGCGTAAATACAAGGCTTCAATGCAATTAGGAACATAGCATTCTATTACTCTACAAACAGCATTAAATTATGTGGGTTAGGGTTTGTTTCTAGCATTCTTTTTTCCTTTGAGCACGACAAAAAAAGAAGAAATCCATATCGGATACTTGCCCCTCCTTCATCACCTCCACACAAAATTCAAATTGAAAGATACATGTCTTCATTTTACAATGGCAACAGAGTAAGGAAAATGCTCCTGCACATGATCATAGACAAAACAGATGAAGCTATTTAAAAGCCTTTTCTACATCAGACAAATGAGTGAGAATTCAAATTTGGAGTGGAAGCTTCTCAGATTTGACTGAAACAGCACTCAGGACACCCCCACCCAAAGAGCCTCCTCCATCATTACCTGAGCAAGCTACTTACAGAGCGAGTACTGGGAGCAAACACTGCCACACTTCACTCTGCTCTCACTCTGGCTACCAAAACATCTCCACTGGCACACCATAAGTTCTTGAAGGTGTATTTTGGAATCCTTGGAATTACACTTCTGGGTAAAAAAAAAAAACAAATAACTAACTGTCCAAGCCCTAGGATAAGAACCCTAACTGCTTTCAATTTAATAAAGCTAAAAATAAAATTTATCTGTTTACACACAGATGGCAAGAGAGATCATATACCCAGTAGAATTTTCTGATTTTAAAAAGAAAAGGCAAGAGAGAAGTATTAAAAGAATCTATCTTGAGAAGACAATGTATGGGCAATCCAGTTAAAAATCACCCAAAGGAAAGCTTGCACAATTTCAACAGAAGACAGAAGTTAAAATCTTGTAATTTGCAGCTGGATTGCTTAAAATACATAAAGCACAAACATTATGAGAAAGGACAAAATGGAGAAAATGGAAATTAGTGTTTCCTGGGAGATGAAATAAGCACAAAGCTCTCGTGCAGCCCAGAAAACAATTCTGCCCAAGTCTCAGAGCACTTGATTCATTCCCATTCAGCATCTCAGGCATTCCCAAGGAATACAGGACTCTTTCAGCAGAGCCAAACATTACCCCAACTTTATTTCCACTGGAGTAAACAACCACTGATCTGAGCAGTGGGACAGCAATGACCAAACTCTGAGAATCTAGAAAGAAAGCAAAGGCACATAACCTTTCCCAATGTTCTTACTGAATTCTCTCCACTCTTTAAAACCCACCCAGTTCCACCTGTGCCCTCCAGAAGCTGCAGCTATTGACCCATCAAAAAAAAGTGCAATCCCTGCAGTAGAGGCACAGGAGACAGCCTTGTCCTGGCTGCTTGTCTGGAAAAAAACACTTCAACCACAGACCCACTGAGGTGTTCCTGAAGCTTTACTCACGAGAGTCTGAAAGCCAATTGAGACATGGTTACTTCTCCATTCTACTCACTATCCTTACTAAAACACAATAAAAAGACTGGCAAATGATCAGTCGATAATCAAGAGAACAACTGACATTTTAGTTGGAATAACTGATACATAAAATGATGTTGGTTTGCTTTCTAAAGGAGAAAGAGCACAAACCAGTAAAAGAATGATGAAGGATTATCCATCAAGCTCAAAGGGAGGCTTTGGCATGTTGTAAGCAACAGATATATAGAAAAAGTTTCATAGAGTAAAAGAAAGTATTTGCACAGAACAAATAGTACTGATCTGGACATAAGCATCTCAAATGGATAAAATCACTTCCACAAAAGAAAAAAATGCATTAATTCTTCTTTATGGGAGAAGGGTGTACATACTGCCTGTGGACTACCCTGGGTTGCAAAGATTCTGCTGTAGTTAGAGCCAAATTATGTTTCCTCTCAACAGCCACAAGACAACTGCAAGCTCTGGTCCTTGGGTCATTAAGATCTCATTCAGCCTCTGTAATCTGCATAAACAAATAACTCACTTGTTTGGGGATGAAGACAGGAAGTGTTTAATCCAGCTGTGACCGAGGCAGCAGGTACAACTCTCAGGAGTTGGAAAAAAACCAAGAAGTATACACTGAATTACACTTCCCTATGGTTAAAATTCTAATAGAGGCAAATTCAGTTACACACATCTGTGTGTGAGATTTCATTGCAGAAACAAGTTTAAAGCAAAAGGAAAAAACTGAGCACTATTTCAGAACAAAACAACAGCAAGCTGAATGGGCATTCAAGTTCAGTGAAACCTGGCATGCTCAGCAAAGTGTTTATTTGCCAAAAACTCAAATTGTAGTCCACCTTTCTGCCAGTACCTAATTAAGCTTTTCCAAAGCATATGAAATTGAAATGCCAAGTTATGTGTTGCAAATTATAGGGGGAAAATATGCAAAAGAAAAGAAAGAATGCCTGTTAGAAGAGTGGCTGTGAAAAGGTTGGCAGATGCACAGTCTAAGCCAGGAAAAGATACCAGAAATACTTGATGTGACCTTGAAGACATTGGCAGCTGCCTATGAGAGAATGAAACAACTTCATAAATAAAAGTGTAATAATAATAAAATAGATTAGTGGGAAGAAATTCAAGTAAGTGAGCACCATACTTACCCATTTGTGTCTTCCCCACAAACTGTAAGGAAAAAAAAAACCCACAAGACCTCTCTATTCACGCTTTACTATTTAATTTGGGTGCTTCAGGTCACTGGCGTTGCCACAGATATTGAGAGGGAGACACAGGGAACAGAGAAACAGCAGGAGCCTGGAAAATGCAGGAGTGACCTCTCAAAGAGACTAATGATTTTCTTCTGTGAGTGAGAAGACAAAAAGGTTCAGACAATTGATTAGGTTGGAAAAAAGATCATTGAGTCCAGCTGTTGCCCCTGCTCTGCCAACCCGCCCCTGCTCCATGTCCCCAAATGCCACATCCAAGTGCCTTTTCAATCCCTCCAGGGCTGGAGACTCACCAGTGGCCTGGTCAGCCCTTTCAGTGAGGAAATTGTCCCTAACAGCCAGTCTAAACCTCCCCTGGCTCAACCTGAAGCCATTTCTTCTTGTCTAATGTGACAATTTGTGCAAAACACAAGCCACCAACTGCTCTCAATTCACAAAAAGGCCTTTCAATGACCTTGCTTTTCTTACCCAGATTTTTTGTCTGTCCAAGCTGCATTAAACATGTGCAGTCCCCTCTTTCTTCATCCAGGGAATAAAATTTTAGTTGAGAACTGTAAATGAGACATTAATCTTCCAAAATATTTATGAAATACTCAATAGCTGTATGTCCTTTATGAACCATTGACATAATACTTTGCATCACTTTTTATTTTTCTGATTTAAGAAGAGATTTTTTAAAAATAATTGCTATATGGTACCTTGGAAGGTATTCTCCAATATAAACCTCCTATATGTTAGTCATGAAAACGTGCCCCTGAATAATAACTCCAATTAGTGTGTAACCAGCACAGCCAGGGACAATCTCAGTGTTTGTCTGCAGTGCTGTCCCTGCAAGGATTGCAGCTCAGCTGGAAATTTCCACCCTTGCTTCAGAATAGGCACCTGCAGCTTGGTGGAATAGCTCTACAGCAGGCACCCAGTGCTGAGCTGCCCTGCAGCATCCCAGGAGCTGCAAGCAGGGAACAGAACCAGGAAAAATGTCAGCAGCAAAGGAAAGGCTCTCAATACATCACGTCATGTTTCCTGGCCCTGGAAACACCCAAACCAGCTTCAGCTTCTAAACACAGCTGCAGAGATGGATTGAAGGTGCAAGTCCTTGTTTGGGCAGTGATCCTGACGGGTTTGGAGATGTCCCAGAGCTCACAGGCACTGCCCACATCCTGCACGAGCTGCAGCAACAACATAAACAGCACAGAGCCCCTGGGGCAGCAGAGGGCAGGGGCATTGAGCCAGAGGCTGCTGCAGGAAAAAGCATCTCCCAAACCCACAGCTGCTGCTGCAGGAGGAAACAGCATCTCCCAAACCCAGAGCAGCAGCTGCAGAAAACAGTTAACAGCATCTCCCAAACTCACAGCAGCTCTTCCTCACCTCTCAGCAGCCTGAGAAGGGAGGTGACTTGTCCAGCTCATGTTCTGCTTACAAGAAATGTCAAAGAGCCAAAAGAAAAAACAAGATAAACCTACCTGAAGTCATTTTTCCCCATCACCTGTTCACTTCCCTTTCCTCAGAAACAGATCTAGTTTCAGGTGTTTATTTCTCAGCTGGTTTACAACTCGGGTAACTTGTTTTCTTAAGCCTTACTAAGACTGAGATAAATAGGGGCCTGCAGTCCCTTGCTTTGCATTGACAGAACAGAATAATGTACATTTTCCCTGCATCCCAAGAGATTAAGTTGAAGTATTAAAGTTAAGATCTCTGAATTAAGGGAACACCAGCTTGTAGTCTTTAATATTAATATAGCTAATTAGGCAGAAAAAAGACTAACTTAGAGCACATTAAGGGGAATGAAGGGCTTTGCTGGCATATTTTCTCTGAAAATCCAAGCTAACATTTCTTATTCTGTGTGAAAAGCTTTTTTTCATGTGTACGTTCAGGGACTTTAGTAGCAGAATATTGCAAATGTGGTAAAGACAGTGATAAATTTGCAAGGACAAGCCAAGAGCAACCTAATTGTGTTGTTTCAACCAAAGCCAGCTCAATGACTAAGCTCTCTAAGGACATGGAATATAAAGCCTTTTTTTATTTAATGACTGCGATTCAATTTCTGCCACTGCTGGTCACCTGAGGAAACCCCAAACGATGCAAGATTTCCCCATCTGGAGACAATGAATAACGGGATGTGAGTCTTGCCTCCCTCACACAGAAACTGCAACAGTACTGAGCACAGATCTCTCCAAATCTGGCTCAGGGAACAGAACAGTTTGTTATTTCTGGTTGACTGGGGTCAGGTTGCTGTGGTTCAGGTGCAGTCAGTGCCCTGCACCCACACGACAGGTGGAAAGCTCCTGGATCAGAGCAGCACCTGCTGCTCACAAGATGTTCTGTTCCCAGCTCCTCAGGAACCACCTTGGTTTACAGAAGGATTCATGCTCTACGAGGGCTAGAAGTGTCTATTGCACATAATCTTTATTACATTATACATTTCAGCAGTGAGGAGGTTGCTTCATGATAGGATGCCTGAATCTCTACTGTTAATTAACCATTCATTAGAATCACTAAGCAAATCCAAGAATACATTACACCAGGTTGGGGTTTTTCCAAACCTATTCGTGTTCACAGTTCAAAATACCATTAATTAGCAAGTACATCCCATTACTTAAATAGAGGTATGGAATGTGCACAGCAATTTTTCCTTAATACATTCTCCCAGCTTTTTTGCCTCAAGGAATCAATCACGTGTTAATTGCTGTGTTTTGTGCATACAAGACTGCTCAGGAACACTGAACATACTCTGACAATTTCATCAGTGTGTGCACCCCTCTTTAGTTCTTTCACAATTCTGCAAATATATTTTACAATTTTCCAAAATAACATTTTCTTATGAGTTACACAATGCAATGACATGTGACATTACTGATAATACACAAATTATTGCTCTCTTACACAACAATTTATGAAACTGCACCTTTACTATTCTGTCCTCATAAATGAGAGTTCATTCTTCATGTCTCCTGTCCACAGCATTCATGTTTTATCCCTGCTTTAAAACTGATTGCTTCATCAAAGGACCTGTTTCCAGCTTCAGTGACATTCAAGGGGAAAAAAAAAAAGCACCAAGTACCATATTTTTCTAGTGTAGAGCATCTCTCATGTATTACTAAAAATGTGTCCCATCTCACATTTCATTACAAAATATCCCCTTTTCCAGGAGAACAAAAAGCTTTTCAGAACCACTTATGGACTAAGCCAGAAAGGGTATTTCCCAAAAGAGAAGGAATTCAACAATCTGACCTGAATTTGCATGTGACAAGTTTACAGCTCTGAAAATGGACTGCAAGTCTCATAATTAACCAAATTTGTCAAAACTCTAGTTTCAGGCTTCGTCTAAAACACTTGTCAGAATTATATGCACACACAGAGTATACACAATGAGTTCCTGTTGTTTGTTCCTGCTTCTCACACTCCAGTCCTCCATCCAAACACCTGGCAGATACTATTCATTTTTCATGCCTAGTCCACAGTAGTATTGCTTCTGAAATAATGCACTTCATTTATGTTTACTCCTAATTCTACACCAGAGCAAACAAAAAGAAGTAAAGCCTGCATGTAACAAAGCTTTGTCACTGGTTAGTGGTGTTGGAAAACAATTACAAAACGCTGATGATCTGTGCTAATACTAACTAAACACTTAAATTATTGTCCTTGAAGGTAAACAGCCTCCAGGAAAAAAATTGCTCCTGATTCTTCTGTGGCAGTGCAGCAGGGTTCATTATGCTGCTGCTACCAGACATACCAGTAGGTGGCAAAACAGTGCAGTAACATGTAGTGAAGCATTTATTGTCCCATGAGTTCACTGGAGCTGTGCCCCAGGAATTACTTCTGGACTGTGCAGATCACAGATGGCCCCTGCACAGCTCAGGGAAAGCTACAGAAGTAACTATGATGGGAATCTCCAAATTGACTGATGTCAATTCCAGCTCTTGAAAAAGTGAATTTGAGGAAGTTTTTAGAGGACAAATTATCACATGAAAATGGGAAACACATAGTGTTTGGGGTTTTTTCCAACTCAAAGAATGGGTATTTCCCATTTCACATCAATATTCAGAAACAAATAAACACAAAAGAAATCAAACTTGTGGACACCTGTAATCATTTCTACAGCAAGCTACTACATTTCAAATGCCCACAGTCATTGAAAAAAGATAAAATGGGGAGAAAAAAAATTACATAACTATAAGAAAGAGTATACATAATATATGCACATAACCTATATGAAAGTGGAGAAAAAGAAAAATTGGTCAGACATCAAACAGCATCACTACAGTGATCTTCCCTATAAGGAGAAATTCCCTATAAGGAGAAACTCAGAACTCTGGTGTTGGCATTTCATCACCAAACAAAAACCAAAAATGTGGTGGTGGGGGGACGACATCAAAACAAAACAAAACAAAACAAAAAACAAAAAACAAAAAAACAAAACAAAAAAAACCAAACAAACAAAAAAAAAACAAACCAGACAAAAACAATCAAAAAATCCAAGAATAAAAAAAGCAGAATTTGTATCTATATCCTTGTATTCGAAGAGGTGCTCGAGGAGAATATTTCTCTCCAGATACAGCAGGAGCTGCACCATGCACGCAGGGCTCACACAGGAATTCTGTCCCGTGGCCACTTCTGCAGCAACCAAAGAATGAGGGGCTTCCTCTGCAGCTGTGGGCGCTGAGAAATGAGAACAAGTCTGATTGCTGCAGCTTAACTAGATTGCAGTGGTTGACAGAGAAATAAAACCCCACTAATTACAGGATCAGACTATATCACAGGCAGAGAAATGCCTGACCACTGCAGCCTTGCCAGCCTCTGGTAGTCACTTCATGTGTCCCACTCAGACTCCTTTTTCACTCTGCTGACTGCTAAAACAAATGCTCATTTTGGTTACAAATCCCTCCATTAGTTTTCTGAGGGTACTCAGGATTACAGTCCCAAGGGATATTAAAAAATATCCATATTATGCAAGACAGCACCAGAAAAAACTTCTTTATCAGGTCACCTAATGAACTTGAAGGATTTGTTCTCGAAGAAAGCATAACTTGAGTGAACAGCATCAAAATAACATCCAACCAAACTGAGTCTTCAATTGCTCTTATAAAGACCCAAAACTGCACTGCAGAAAAAGCTACCTTTATGAAGGTAGTTAAAATTAATTTAGCAAATGCCAGAACACCATTTGAAAGTGTGAACTGACTGTGTACCCTTTATTAGTATCTCTGACCTCACACTAAGCATTTAGGTCTCTTTCCATATTAAAATTAGAATTCAAGTGCAAGACATTCACTTTTCATTAATGTCTCGTGCTCCTCTAGCAGAAAAAGAAATCTAAAGTAATAGAATGTTAAGACTATTATCCTAGAATAGAAAAAAAACAGCTATTAATAAAAACTTTAGCAGACAATTCAAAATACAGTAAATACATGACTGATAACAAGTTCTACCAATTACTGAATTCACTTTACTCGAGGATTTAATTTCACAACTTTACCTCTATTTCTTTTATTTTTTTTTATTCTTATGGTAGAGAGTCCTCACAGTCACTATCATTTCAGAAGAGAAAGCAGTCTTGACGACAGCAACTTCATAATGTCAGTTGCTGGTTTCAGCCCAAATGTTATGACAATCAAAACAGATTCCAGAATTCTACTATTTGTTTGCAAGAAACATCCAAACCCAATTCAACAATTCAAACGTGATGCCCTGCATAGGAACTGATTAAAATACATGATTAAAATAAAACTGATTAAAACTTTGCAAACTAGGGGGGAAAAGTGGGAACTGTCCCTTCCAAAGGAGATTTAGGGACACACGGTAAAACTATTTATGTTTCACTCTGTTACTGTGCCTGTAAGTTATATCTGGATGCAATTTTGCTTCAAGATAACTCTCACTAAACTCAAATTCAGTGTTGTAGGCTCTTTTTGATCACAAGTTCTTGGGAAGGTTTAAACCTCAAACCCAGTCTTTATTCAATGGTCTGAGTTCCCTTTTTGTTTTTGTTTGTCTCTCAGCTGTTGCTGGGGATGGCATTATCCCTTATTGCTCACCAAGAGATGCAACCCACACACTGACTGAATCCCAAGGGAGTTTCTCACTGTTTTCAGCCTCAGCTGGACTTGTCTATGCTGTAACTGAACAGCCAAAGGCTGGGCACAGTTCTGTGTGACAGCAAGGCTCCTGGTATGTTTATTATTTCTTTTTATTTCTGGATTTTTTTACACACTGCATTTCCCCCAACCTGTCAGGGAGACGCTTCAGGTATTAAAATAATGATGAAAGCTGACAATTTATATCAGCAAAATTACCTTTAGCAAAGAATTTGTGAACAGGGGTTTCAGTGTCTAGCAACTAACACGTATGTAAAGGTGAATTATAATAAATCCTTCTTACTTTTCCACAGTACCCTGGCAGGTATAGCAAATAAGCAGAGTTAATATGCAGTTTTATGATACATTTCAAAAGAATTGCTAATAAGCCCACACTCAACATTAAACTCCTTAGGCAGGGATAACCTTATGAAAATAATTTTTCTGCCATCATATAAGAATAAAACTTGTAGTGATCATTTGTCTTTCACCTCTGTTAAATCTTTCATCATGCAAAAGGCACTAATACCTAGAAGTTAAGGTCACATACTAAAGCAAAACATAAAAAACACTTACCAAAAAAAATATTTCAGAAAAACTGTTTAGACTGATTTGTTTCAAAATCCATCCAATTAGAAACAACTATTAATTAGAAAATTTGAAAACATTTCATTCGGTGGGGGGTGGTAAATGAGGGTCCTAAATGAACTGGTGGATTATTTTAAATAAAGCAGCTCTTGCATTCAGAATTAATAAACACGCAAGCCACATGTTTTCTTAGAGACCAAAAAGTGAGAAGGCTTTGTCACAGTTTCAGCAACAGTACACTCCCAGTGTATTCAGTGCAAGGTTTGTACCCACAAGATTTATTTCCACCCTTCTCTGTCCTCCTCTCTCATCGATCCCTCCACTAAGATATGACACCACTTCTCTCTGAAACACAAACTGGCTTCAGCTCTGGGCAGAGGGAATGGCTCATTCCTGCTTTAGGAAGAGCAACAGAAGGTCCATAACCTTTCCAGTATTTATACAGAAGGAACAAAATCTAATTCAACTTAATTTCAAGTTTTGACCCCATCTCCCAGTCATGCCTACCTTAAGCTGACCAAATCCAAATAAAGTTGTGAACCTCTCTACATCAGTAAAATAAAACAGGACAGAGTCACCTAGCAGTCTCTTCCTCATTTAGACAAGTTCTCCTTGCAATCCAGTGTCTATCCCAACAGGCCTTGCGCCCTGAAGATCCAATGCTCCACAAGTGCCACCACATTTTCACTTGTATCACACGGGGCCCAGGACTTAGAGAAGACTACTACAACAACCCTGCTCCCTCATAAGATCAATCATACCAGGTATCATCTAACACTGAAATCAAACACTTGAGAAATTAAAGCAAACTCTTCAGATCACTTCATATTTGACTTTCAATTCCCAAATACCTGGAATTGAAATCCAAACACCAGCTAAGCATATTGAAAAGTGAAACACCTTGAGCAAATTCAAAAGAACAGTCAGTGGTACCAGTGCTGCTTCATGCCATTCAGTTCTTTGGACTCTTTTCCTCGTCAGGCCACTTTTCACAATGAGTGGAACTTTTCATGTTCCTCCACCAATATTTTTCAGAAGAATAGTAAGTACAGATGTATTAAATTGCTATTTCTAAGTCCTTGGCAATACATCTCTTTAATAAAAAGTTTAACTCCAACAATTTATTGAAAGGAACATTCTCCTAAAAAAATACTCAGTAGAAAGATTAGGGATGGCCTCCCCAGCTTGGTTAGGGAATCCAGAGCGTGACTGAACACCAGATCTTGATAAATCCCCACCTTGCAGCTAAGGAGCTGAAAAGTCACTTCTGCTAGCATCCCTCCCATCCTAATAATCATAAAACGCATTCCAAATTATAGACTGAATTCAGTTTTATACAATTCATCCTGGTAACATTAAGACACTCAATAGTTGTGCTTTTTCCCTAGAGTTAAGAAAGCTGTTTGAGTTGTTCCTACTGCATCATCCAGTAAAAACAACAGAAGATACTGGATAAAACAAGAGTGGTGCAACTATCAGTGATGCTGTACAAGTATGAGATCTAAAAATCTTGTCCTAGCATGGGGGTTTCATGGTGGCTGTAAGGACTAACCCAGCAATTTTCCCAAAAGCTCATTTTCCCTCCTGCAACTTACACAACAATATTTATACTTCTTCCTTAAAGACCATCAAAACCAGAAAAGAAATCTACAGGACACTTTGGCCATCTATACAAAAATTGATTCTATCTCCTCTGAAATCAAAATTTGCAGAGTAATGCTCATCATTTGTTCGCCATCACATGGTTATAGCCCCTTCCCAACTCGCAGTGGTGTCGCAGGAAATAATAGGTCAGATAAACCCAAACTCACAGCCCTGATAGATCCTGTGTTCCACCTCTTAGAGAAAATGTAATCAGATTCTTAAGAATATTCTTAAATTAACAGAATTAATTTAAAATATTTTGGTTTAAAATTTTAATCAAAATTACAGAAATAATTTCCACTGATATCTTTTCAGCAAGAGACCTTGACTCTGCCTTAATGACTGAATTCTGTCACAAAAGCCACAAGCACTCAAAGCTCATTTCAGTGTCCTGTTCTGCTGAATAATTACAACAGCCAAGATTTGTAAATTATACTCTCATTAACACTTAAAACTGTTGACAGAATACAGAAAATGAAACAACAAAAAATTATAAGGGCTGCTTGTAAGTAGACCGTGAGGTGAGATCAGTGGTATTGGCCCACAGGCTCTTCTCCTGTTAGATCTCCAACACTCATCCAGTCTTTGAACAGGCTCCTTCTGCCCTTGCCTCGCAGGGAATGCTTCAGTCTCTCATATTTTAAGTTATTTATTCAGCTCAGCTATCAAAGCTGCACTCACAAATGTCTTCATGTGGCTCTGAAGGTCAAAACCATGTCTCTCCAGCTCAGGTCACTCTTGTTGCTCTTATATTGTAAATCAAGGTCAAAAAACTGAGTTTCCTCTCATGAAAGAATTTCACCACTCACAGCAGTACCAGATGTAGGACAAACAGCAAACAGTAGCACTTCACAAAATGTGACCTTCACCTCTCTTCCCAAAGATCATTTCTGGTGGGAAAGAATTATTCTATATCAAGTTACATTCTTATGCCACATAAACCAAGATGAAATAAACTGGAATTTTTCTCATTTAAAGAAAGCACAGTAATTTCACAACTATAAGGTGCACCAGATTATAAGGTACACCTCCGGGAGCTAGCAAATTTCCGAACTTTGTCCATATATAAGGCGCACCGGACTATAAGAAGGCACACTTTATTTTTGCAGAGAGGAGCTGTGCCGTACGCAACAAAGTAATGAATTAGTAACAGAATCACACGATCGCGGGGTTTACTGGCAGGTGCTCAATTTGCAAACATTTTTCACAGATTGGCATAGCCTTTAAACACAGCCCCAGGCGCCCTCCCTGTGCCGCGGGCCATGGCACTCCCGCCCGCCCCCGGCGCCAACTGGCACAGCTCAGCACTGCCGCGGGGCTGCCTCTCCCTCGCAACTCGGCACTGCCGCCTCTCCCTTGCAGATAAGCGCTGCTGCGGTGCCGCCTCTCCCTCATGGCTCCACGCTGCCGTGATGTTGACTTTCCCTCGTGGCTCCACGCTGCCGTGGTGCCGCCTCTCCCTCGTGGCTCCACGCTGCCATGGTGCCGCCTCTCCCTTGTGGCTCTGCACTGCTGTGGGGCCGCCTCTCCCTTGGGACTGCCATGGCTCGGGGCAGCACAGGGCTCCCGCGGTGCCAGGGCTCCCATGGCTCCTGCGGCTCAGGGCTTCCACGGCTCGGGGCGGCCACAGCGCCAGGCTGCTGTGGCAGGGGCGCGGCTCGTGGCGGCTGCAGCTTGCACTTCCGGGTTGGGAAATTTCTGAACTTTGTCCATATATAAGGATTACCAGATTATAAGGCGCACTTCTGGGTTTGGACCAAATTTTTGTCAAAAGGGTGTGCCTTATAGTCATGAAATTACTGTATTTATCAACATTATATGAAAATATTTGCCTATTCTAATTCATGTGGTCTCTCACACAGTCTTTTACCTAGAGCACTTCAATTTGTTTGCCCTTGATTATAAATTATAATCAAGCACTGCATGTGAACTAAGTTCTCCTTCCTTCTCAGAGAAGACCAAGCTGAATAATTAATTACCAAAAACCTACCCAGTTGTTTCTGCAGCAGTAACTTACTGGGCAAATTCAAAATTTTTCAAACTCACTATTTCACAATCTTGACTTAAGACAGAGTCCAACTCTACTTACTTTAGCTGTCAAAAAGAGAGATTTGTTCCAACTTCTCTAGATGAGCCTTCCTCTCTTTATAAATATTGATTAGAGGAATAGCTTAGAGACAATTTCTAGACAGCTCAAGTTCATAAAATGGGTTTCTGCTGCTGTCTGCTGCCTAGGACTGTGTGCCATACGCAGCCTTGGCTGCAAAAGGCCCAGCAGGCATGGCAATAATTCCAGGACCTGCAAGAAAAGCCACTGGAAAGGCAGGAGAGCAACACAGAATACAGCACTGAAGTTCTCAGCTGGACAGACCTTCTCACTTCACGAACGCAGGATCACATGGGCAAATTCAACCACCAGCCAGCCCAGCAAGCAGGGGTAGTTCCAGCCTGCAGGAACAGGGCAGCCAAACTGGCGTATCAGCACTCTTGCCCTGCACTTCCAGGCTTAAACACCAGAGAGGAACCTTTCCAGTTACATCAGCACACACTCAACTCCAGCCTTGCAAAAAAAAATTTAAATAATCCTTCACCTCTCACCAGGATGCTGTTTTGCCATAGAGAAAGTGTACTGAGAAAAAGCATTCATTCGATCCTTGTAGCATTACACATAGAGGAATATGCTACACTGAGCATTAGAGAGTAAGAGATTTTTACATACAAATTGGGAGCTAAGAGTGACACACTTTTCCCCTAGTACAACCCTAAGGTCATTTCTACTTCATATAGAAGTTAGTTACTTCTACTGACCAGTTGGTTAAAAAGCTTCCTACCCTATTTAAACTTATTTACTCATGATATGCTAGGTCAATAAAGCATAATCCTTTAGCAAGAAATACATTCTCTCTGTGCAAATACCTATACCATAGCTGCTGCTTGCATAGCTGTGTATGACCACACTTTTATATAAGTGTGATAAGTGAAAGAGAGTTGGACCTTCCTGTAAAGGCTCATGCAGGAAGAAAGCCACATCTGTACATTGCAGCTGAATCCCCTGGACAGCACAAGCACTTTATGGGCACAGATGAAGGCTTAAGCAGAAGCTCCATTCCCAGAGGGGATTACCCCCTGGACACTACTTGGACTGGTTCAGAAGGTGACAGTTCTTTGGGCTGCTGGGCTCTACCAGCCACTCACACATCCAGCACCTCCAGCAGCAGATCCACAGGGCTCCAGCTGCAGCAGAGAAATCATCTGCCCCTTATCCATATCACAGAAATCACAGAAGGCACCCAGCTTCCTCCTTTAATAAGGGAAAGCATTTAATGTGAGTTGGATTGGAGATTCCAGGCATATTCCTGAGATCCCACATCCTGTCCCCCAGCCAGAGCAATGTTTCCTGACATGGACCACATCCCCAAGCCAGACCCTGAGCTACATCAGCCATGGGAATGGGAAAATGTGGCACCATGGCCCTGAACACCAGGCAGCATACCTGCAATGACAGAGAAACCTAAAAAAGAATTTAAATTAACTCTCAGACCTAACACATCTGCATTTCGGTTTGCATATAGATGGATTTGAACACCACAGTTTTACTTGACTTTACATTCATTTTGCTAGATGCAAACCAGAAAGACAAAGCCTAAATGTCTTAAGGCCTTCTCATGAAAGTCAACAGGATTTTTCTGAGGCTGTGCATATCAATCCCCAGACATAACATGGGACTGGATAGAACACCTCTCCACTTTTCCAGCATTTCAGTTTTAGAGAGCTTATAAGCAGCTGCAAGAACATGATGGAAGGTGAGTGCCATCCACACTAGTCAGAAAGGTGGTCCACTAACAAGCTGTGAGCAACCGCAGGCAGCTGCAGCAGCATCTCCATCAACTCAGCTCAACAGAGAACTACTAGTGGTGTGCACACATGTGCATAAATATACTGCAAACACAGATTATGAGATTACAGCTGCAAGAGGACATAGAAATATATTCAATAGAACTATATTTCTATATAGTTCTATTCTAACAGAACTATAGCATTCCCTCTGCTATAAAATTGAAGTAACCCTGGTGGGTAAAAACTTCCAGAACCTTACACTAACCTGAAAAGACAAGACAGTCACTCTTCACTGGAATAAAACCTTACCTTGATGTTTTCAGATGTAAGGTTTTGCTCCATTCACATTACAGTAACTCTACAGAGTTTTTGTTAGCTTCAATTCTTATGTTCTTCTATTCCTTTTGATCACATCATGGCAAAGTCATTTCAGATCAATACATTGCCCAAGAGGTCAAAAGAACTCTAGTCAATGGGTTACTTGCCCCTACCATGTATCATTATTAATTAATCCTCATAAAGAAATACCATTCTACTCACAAAGCAGAGATAAAGCCGGAAGAGCTGGATCAAAATTTTTAAAAATCACTTAATCCTTAAAGTTAATTAATTGCTTCTCAATACTTTCTGGGCACTTTTCCTACTACAGCTGACCATGGCTGGCCTCCACTATTTCACATGATTAGAAAGAGTATTTCATTTCATGAACATTTTATTTAGTGATGATTAAATTTTAAGTCTTTTGTGGTTAGCCTTCTCTTCTGTTTTAGCAAGGCTTTAAGAACAGTGTTCGCCTTTTCTAACAACTATATGACCTGGGGATGGAAAGAATAGCTCATGCCAGTTCATGAATGAGAAAATGAGAACCCTGAAATAACTGAATTAGTTTAAGCTTTTATGGACTTCTTTATGTCTCAAAAAAACATCACTTACAGTTGTAGCTGTTACCTAAGCATCTTTAAAGTCCCATAATACTAAATAAAGTATGGCATTGTGAAAAACTGCAAGTCTGCAAAGCACTCTATGTCCTCAGTATTTCTGTAGAAATCTATTTATGTTATGACTTACAAGCTGATATGTATGCACCTCTTCAGAAGCAAACTGGAAATCTGCAGACCCTGCTTCAATACCAAAATTAAATCTTGATTCCTTCAACTCATCCTGAAACTGGCTGAAATTACTTTTTACAATAAAAATTTTAAAAATATTTAGTACAAAAAAAAAAAGCCCTGTTAGCTTGGAATAGTAAACCAGGTCTAACAAAAGTCTCACACGGCAACAGTTTTACTCTGAGCTTTCCAGATGTTCAAAAGATAGACATGTGCTTTCGTTTGGCTGTGTATCTATGTACAACATCATCCCTGCTCCTGCTTTAGAATTCACACTAAAATCTTAAAGCTGAATTACTCATATCCACTTAACAGGAATTTTTAACTCACTGGAAAACTTCCTTACTGATTTGCTACTTGTCCGAGGCTCACCCCACACCCTGGTAATTCTGTAGCAGGGCAAGCTCGGGACCAGCGGCATGAACAAGGGTAAAAGATACAAAGAGGCTCTTTTTTCCAAGGGGGTTCTGTGGTTCGTTTCTTCATGGTGTCCAGGGGGAAAAAGAGGAAGTTCTCCAAGGACAGGGGTCTTTTCTAGGGGAGGAAGGGGCGGGGAAATTGGCACTCTGCCAATAGGGTAAAGCACCTCTGACCAATAGGGTCAGACCACAGGTATTACAGGGGTCATAGGAGTCAAGAGACATACCATTCTTAATCCATCTTGGATAGTGGATTGCAACACTGATTTAGTTACTGATTGTTACAGTTATCAAGCTTTTTGCTTTCTCCCAGTATATATCCTGATTCCACAGCAGAGCTGTGTCTGATGTCACAGAATATTCTGAGTTGGAAGGGAACCCCAAGGATCACAGAGTCCAATTCTCACATGAGGGGTTGCACCCACACTGCCATTAGCACCAGTTGAGCTCATCTTACCTTCATTGCCCATGTCATGGATTTGGACTCCTCAGCTCTGCCTTTACAGACATCAGCATCAAGAGCACAACTGCCTCAACACTATTTGGCAATGCTGATTCACAGCTGCAGAGAAAGAGCAGTAGGAGTAATTGTTTAATGCCATGGCCAGAAAAGCGTATTTTGGAAGAAGGAAGACCCAGCTGAGTTGGGTGATGCACAAGCCAAAAGCAGAAATAATCCCTTGAAAAACAAAGAGGTAATTTACAGTTTCTTGAACTAAGGCTGGCATATCCAGGCCTGAACCCCAAGAAATGAGCAAAAATACACAGAAATCACAGACATGCAACAGGCTCAGACATTGCCTGTTCTACTTAAACCATTTAAATTCAAGTGCAAGCCAGCTGGGCTAACAACAGAGTGGAAATACATACAGTGGAAAGAGCAAATTCCTTTTTTCTTTCCTATTATGAAACCACAGTCCTACAAATTTCATTTCTCATTTCCACTATCTTCAGTAACTTTGCACCCCGCATACTTACACCTTTGCTCATCACCTAGAGGACAATGATATTCTGTTGCTATTTTACATCAGTGCTTGAACTACTGGCATGAAATTGAGAAGCATTTTTCTGCTACAGAACTTTCAGTCCTGATTCATGACAAACATCCTTCCTGAAATTAAATTTTCCCTTCAGAAACTGCAAGTTTTGCTTGAATGAAGACTACAAGTGATCCTCTGCTGTATCAGATTGTATAATATAGGGCACACAGTACCTTTAGATAATTGCAGGATAGGATACAAACAAAGATTAATCTTTTTCACTCTGACATGAGGCAAACAACAGCTGCATATTTAAATTATACCATCAAATTCCACAAGACTGTAAAAGCTTACAATAATTTCACGATTATAAGCCGCACCATTTTGACTAAAATTTTGGTCTGAACCCAAAGTGCGGCTTGTAATCAGGTGCGGCTTATATATGGACAAAGAATGAAAAGTTGCTGTTTTAGTTTGGAGGACAGGTGTCTGCTGAGAAAGGCAGGAATTTCTCTTTGAAATGGAAATGTAAACCCCCTCCCTCCAAATTATTATAATTTTGAAATCAAGGGGCTTTCAGGCAAAAATATGGGAATTAGGAATAACAGTTCT
>PYHW01010122.1:1496172-1549232 GCA_013186435.1 Turdus rufiventris | reverse complement strand
GAAAATTTTAGTCAAAAGGGTGCGCCTTATAGTCGTGCAATTACTGTATGTCCCTGACTGAAAAGACTTGCAGTTAAACAGATTACCTGCCCGGGTAGTCAGCACCTTGAGAAAACGAGGTCAAAAGGTCGGGGTGTTCTAAACAGCAATTTCCAGGAACAGGGAAAATTTGAGTTGCAAGCACAAAGCAGGACTTTCTGGTACACCATCCCACACAGACTCAACATTCACCTCAAATACTTCAGAAACAGGGAAAGGATCATGATTTCTGTCACCTTCTCCCGCACATTACTTAAACTAAATGGTGGCTGAAACTGATGCAATAAAGACACTTCAGCACATCAACAGTAACCACATCACTTGGTCAGGCAGCAATTTACTCAAGACAAGATTTTTTTGTAAAAGAGATTTACAATACTGACATATGTAAAGACTTTTTTTTTTTTTTTAATAAGTCAACATTTTGTTTCTTTTCTAGTTCTCTAAAATTGTGAGAACTAAAATCTTACTCTCTAATCTTAAGAGGCTGTGAAATATGCAAACACTCTCTCTTTAAACTCACCCAAGTAACAAAAAGGCTATCAAAAAGCCCCGGGAGACTTCAGCCTACTTACCCATAACTTTGCACCTGAACAGGTTGCAAAAGTCTCTTGACTGTGCTAAACACAGGTTATTTTTAAAAACTGAAGACAAAAAAGCAACTTTACAATTCGACAGGAAAGGGAAACTTTAATAGGAGAAAGAGGAATAAAGTCAATTTTAATTTTTAATTAGCTTTCCAAGCTGTTCCATGAATGTTGGTGCTCATGAATAACAATCAATACTGCATTCTAGTAATTTGTTATGCAAATGAAGCACTTCAGCAGATTATCCCATCCAAAAGTTAAAAACTGGAAAAAAAAATCTATTTGCCCTTATTATAATGGCAAAGGAAAGAAAGAACACAGAGAACTTCCCTGGAATCTGATCTGAACCAGTTCTACAAAGGGACCTGTTTACATTCCAGAACAAACAACTCCCTCAATGTGAAAAAGATTTTAATACCTAGATGCTTTTGAAACACCAACCCCAACTTCACAGAAGACAGTTGTTCAAGAATTATAGCAGAAATCAGAATATGTAAAAGGAGGTTATATTTATTGCCTTAGTATAGTCAGAACAAAGTCAGTATCTCCTCTCTGAATGAAAAAGAAAAACCCAAACCACTGGTACTAGTCACAGTGAAGCCTGGCTTGAATACAGAGGAGAAATGGTCAAACCTCATGTAATTCCTGCTACAAAAGCTAGGAAGACAAAATACAAATTTTCCCTTGGAATTTTATTTTCAGTGATATTCGAAAATAACATATCTGCACCTGTATGGTCAACATAGCATACGCAGTAATTCATAAGTAATATCAAACTAACCCAGTCAGCAGCTGATGAACACTTACTTTAAAACCAAAAGCACTCTTTATTTTTCTCCTGTCCAGACCCTGCTCAGTTAATCTCAGCAGCAGTCAGGTGTTTGACTGGTCACACCAAAGTCTTACTTTATCACACACATACCCAGATATTGCAAATCACTGGAAAATCTTCTCCATAATTTCTGCCAGCACAAAGGAGCAAGATCACACGTGGTTTGTTGGGCTTTCAAGCACACTACCTACAATGTTTCTATTTCAGGTCACAACAATGTGGAGCATCACTTGGTACAAAGGTGATTAAACACAATCAATACAATTTGTCAGACACTCTGAACTTCTGTGTGTGCAAACCAGCAGATTACCATGGGTTTGCACACAAGGACTGACCCAGCGTTCCCTTAGTTAGGAGAATGAGCCATTGATTTCCATTTCAGTACCCCTGAAATACATGAATGCTTCAGAATGATACTTCAGTAAAAGCTGCACACACTTTTTCTCCAATTTTTGTCAAATAAATGCTGCATTGAAATTCCCCTGCACCCAAACTGTCTCCAGCTAAATCACTGCAGTGAAGAGTGCAGCAGCTTTTCAGGGTCACACTCTCACACAACCCATTTGGATCTGTAAGCTGGCAATGACATCTCCATTCCCTTTCTGCAACGGGATCATGGGCACTCCCCATCAAACACATACTGGAGAAAAAATTCCAGTGTGAGCACAGGATGCTACAGCTCTTGTGCAATTGGAGCAGCCCATCTTTTATGAGGACCACAGGGCAACTCATGACCCTCCCAAGGCAGGTGCATTTGTTTTTGTGAGCCAGGTATTTTGGGAAGGCTATGAAGAACCTTCCCTTTGAAGGGCAGAAGTCACTCTCAGTTTTGCTGCATGCACTCCAAAGCCAGTTCCCCAGCTGACCAGTAATACAAAGCTGGGGGCAGTCAGTTCCACCTAATAATGGGAACATCAAATGGAACAGAACTTCTTACTAGAGAAATTAAATATCAGTCCTTCTGCATTTCAGATCAACTCCCTGCAACAAGAAGCACTAAGTTAGGAGCAAAGCCCTAACTTGTAAGGCATTAATTTCCACATGCCTAAGAATACAAAAGGATACAGGTTCTACTTCCTTTTCTTCCTGCTGTCCAGATCTCACAGAGATCACAAGGTGCTGAATTTCGACAGACTCACTACCTACACTGATATGCATCACAAAAATACTGCTGAATTTACAATGTTCTTACTAAATTTCACATTTAGATCTGAGACTTGAAATTTCAACTTGTAATAACAAATGTGAAACCAGCTCAAGTATCACAAGCCAACCCACAAAAAATGGTGTTTTTCTGTAACCAGAACCCTGCAGTTCAGTCCCCCAGCCTCTGGAGCCCTAGAACTACATCATATGAGAGAAGAAACCAAGTGTAGCATGTGATGTCCCACATGCTCCTGTCCCTTCTCTCCCCAGCGAGGAGGGACTGACACAGCTGTCAGTGCTACCCAGAACAACGCAGAATAATCTCTAAGCAGCATCCCACTGGTGCTGTTTTTCCAGGAGTTCTCACTGTGCATTTCCTTGCTTGCCTCACCTCCCCATCGTCAAATTTCTCCTCCTGTGTGTGCAACAATAGCTGAGAAAGAGATCTGCACATTATCCCCAGGAAAAGACTGCAATCAGCTCCCTGCCCACAGATTACACCAGACTTCTCCAGCTCCTGGGTGATTCAACTCCCCTGTGTATTTGGCCTTCAATTTCCTTCTTTGTTCAACACACTCATTATAATCATTGCAGCAGAAAAGTGAAAAGGTCAGCAGGTCATAAATTATATCAGAGTAATTGCTTATGCAGAGTATAAGAGAATTCTCTGGCGTGAAGTCAGCCCAAAAGAACAGGGTTAGACAAGATCTGCAAAAAGATACTGAGGAAACATTTTTCAAAGATAAACCCAAAAATCCTTTACAATTATGCTACAGTCAGCACTTCATAGAGGGTATTTTAGTATAGAAAGAGGTGAACTTAAACACAGACTAAAATTAATTTTCCTTCTACGTCCCAGTTTACCCTTCAGCTATTCTCAAGGTTTCACTAAATCCACTAATCTGCCAATATTGGCAAGTCTTGCAAAAATATATTGGGTTTTATTAGCTTCCAAAGAAACAGAACCTGGTCTATAATTAAATTTCTATAACAGACCTTATTCCCTCGCCCTTATTTTTGGAATTTGTGGTCTCAATGAGAACTGCTTCCTGAAAAATAGTCAAGGCCACACACCCAAAAGCTGACAGAATTTCAGCATTTTCTCATCAATCTGAGCTCTCTGGAGAAGGCTTGTGGCTCAGAGCTCCTGTCTCTCTGTTGGGTTTGCAGTGCTGAAAGCACTGAAGCCTCAAAACCTCAGAGCTTCATTTGCCAACTGCTTTGCCTATCAAAATACCAAACTGTTTTTCCTCCTGTTGATCCTGCTGTAAATAGATGCTCTCTATTGTGCAAAGTGCACAGCCTCCTTCTGTACAGACAGCACGCTACTGGTCAGCTTCAAGTACAGTAATTTCACAATTATAAGCCACACCATTTTGATCCCACCCCAGAAATGCGGCTTACACTCAGGAGTGGCTAATATGTGAAAAAATTTCTGAAATTTCCAACCCCAGAAGTGCATCCGAGGTGCCGAGCCGAGCACCTGCCAGTAAAACCCGGGATTGCGCAGTTGTTACAAATTGGTTACTCTGTTGCGCAGTGGGTGGAGGCGGGCTCCATGCCGGCAGCGCGGGGCGGGGGGGGGGAGGCAGGGGCTCCCTCCTGCCAGCCCCACAGCCCAGGGGAATGTGGGGGGGGCTCCGTGCCCGCCTGCCACCGCAGGACAGCGCCAGGCCGGGGCAAGCAAGCCCGGAAGCAGCAGTGGCCGGCCCCGAGCGGCCCCACCGAGCAGCAGTGCAGAGCTGGGCCACCTGGCCCCGTTGGCAGCCCCAAGTGGGCCAAGCCTTCATGACCCAAGTCGAGCCAGTAAACCCCGCGATCCTGTGATTCTGTTACTAACTGGCAACTTTGTTGCACGCGAGTCCTCCCTGCGAACACAGAGCGACTCATAATCATGTGTGGCTTATGTATGGACAAAGAACTAAATGTTGCCGACACCCGGAGATGCAGCTTATAATCAGTGAGGCTTGTAATTGTGAAATTACTGTACTTCCAGAGAAGGTGAAGTCAAAATGCACAGATTTAGCTCCTCACGTTCAAATGCAGAGTTTAAGAAATAATTTTAGGATTTATCCCTTACCAATTTCCTGAACATTAATGAATAGTCTTTAAGACTGTAAAACAAGACCAGTTTGTATTTTGCAGAATGGATGGCGGGGGGAAAGGTAACTATTCCCCTGAACTTATTAGGGAACTACCTCTTTTACATCTCAAAGTAAAGTACTTTCTAAATAAAGGCATTATACTCAAATCTACACAGATTTAAGTTATTAAAAAGAAAACATATTGGACAAAACATTTTAACTTTTTTTATTATTATTAGAAAGTCAAACACCCAACAAACAGACTAACATTTTTTGAGGTCATGTTGTTTCCACCAAAAATATTCTCTCAGATATTTTTGCTGATCTTCACAAGCAGCTCCAGTTCTTTTTGATTTGTGAATCCCTACAAATTTAGATGGACAGCTGAATGGTAATAAAAGCCTACTGAAAATAGATGTGTTTTTCTCGATTATTTTTTGCAGCCATTGGAACAGGCCCACAGATCCCATGACACCATTAAAGGAGAAGTGCAGAAATTATTTTAGCTCCCCAAAATAAACCTCAAAATATTTCTCTTCAAATTATTTAATCGCAATAACTCTTGTCTCATCTTGTGCCTTTCGCTTCAGCAAAACACTGAAATAATTGCACTTTGATCATTCTATACACACAGTCTTTATGCTTTTTTTTTTTTTTTTGAGGAAGAAAAAGATAGAAACCAACTAGAACTGCCTTCAGTAGGCAATGCTTTTCCCTTTATGACACCCAATCAAGAGTTTGAGTCTACCTTTGCCAGGTTTAAAGACCTTTATCAAAAGGCTGCCTTTTTAAAGCAGTTAAGCATAAATCAGACATTTAACATCGTTCTAGTTTTCCTTTTTAAACACAAATTTAGAATTCTGTTAACTAAGGAAGAAAAAATGAACTTTTAAGATCTAAGCCTGACAATAATGGCAAATACCATCTGTTCAGCTGTAGCTCAGGAATTTTTAAAGTAGCTCCCATAAGGAAAAGGGAAAAATCACCCTTCAAACACAGTTGCTGCACAGTTTCTTCAGAAATGCCTCAAATATACTTGCCAATGCATTCTGTCCCAGACTGACCTGTGCAAGTAGCCTTTGTGAAACTAACTCCAAACCAAATTTCAGACACCAACATCATCTATCACACAGAAAACCTTTAGACAGAGTTCACAAATTATTTTAACTTTGTTCCTCCAACCCATTTTACAAGCTCCTCTCACAGTCAAGGAATTCAACACAATTACTGCAAATGTGCAACCCAGTACAGGCAAACCCCATACTGGCAGCCACAGTCAGACTGATTGCATTTCCAAAAGCCAGATGTAAGACAAAAAACAACTCACCAAGTTATGAGGGAAACTCTAATTACTTCCTTTGTGTTTGTAAGATTTTGTGATTTACCTGCACAACTTTTGCACTTCTCCCTCCTTTTGAGGTAGGGTTTATTATTTTTTAGGGGAAACTTTCTTAGTTGGCTGATTTCAGAACCTCAAAGTTTAAGGAGGAAAAAACCCAAATGTCTGAAAAGTCATGTAAGCTGGTAATACTCACACACATGCAGGACATACATTAACACATACACAATGTTGATACTCACATGTGTATTCGGTAAGAGGAGAATCTACACAATAAAGAATGAGGAAATCAGTCCCAAAATGAGCAGAATCTATTTTTTCTCACCTACTTTACTTACTCCAATCTGCTAGCAAATGAGTGGCAGATGAACACTGATCCAAAACTAGAATCGTAACATTTGCAATTTTCATCAAATGAAATAAAAGGTGTCCCACTTCATTTTAATGTCCTAAGACATGCAAAGTACAGTAGTAGTAAATTCAATGTCAATCTTAATCACTGTTATTAGAAAAATAGCCAAGTACTATCCATATTTGGGATATGGAACTTCAAGCAATTGGTCTGCTTTGTAACAGCAACAAGAAACAGCTCCACAAAATGAACACATAAGAAAACTTGGGAGAGTGCAGCACTGCTTGACTTCACTATACTCCCAGTATTTACCCAGTGCCAGCCAGGAATCATGGAGCTGGAATGCAGACAAGGAGCAGACAGCCTGCTTCAACACAGGTGTTCTGACAGCACAGGGAAGAATAACCACACTGAAACCTGCAGGATACCCATCTTGGCCAACACTTCACTTAATCGTTTTAAGTTCAATGAAAAGCACTTTGAAACTGGAAAAAAAATCCAAACAAAAACCCCCAAACAAAACAAACAAAAGCCACCAAGAATGGTTCTATTGGCTCAATGAAAGCAGTTACACCACAGGAAGCCAAAAGGTGAAAGAGATTAAATGAAACACTTCTCCTGTTTGGATAAAGGAAACTATTAGTAGAACAACATTAAAAGCTTTGAAATAACTGTTTACATTTATAGGAAAACACAAAGGATGAAACTCCGATCCTACCAAGATACACGACAAATCTCACATTGATTTAACAAAGGTCGAGATTCCACATACAAAGACTAAACATCTAAATAACAGCATTAACTGCTGGGAAACTGCAAATCCATGCAGAGCCATCTTTAAAATCAATACAGAGAGAAGCCACATAAACATGAATTGTAATTCAGCACATACGCTTCTATTCTATTCCAAGACATGTTGTTAGGTAAACTGCAAAAATTGTCTTTCCTAGCCCAATACTCTTAAATAATCTACTGGAACTCACAATCTGTTTGTATCTTGAGGACACTCAGATGCGTAAGGGCCAAAAAAAAACCTGAACCACTCTTCCACCTGAGCCCCTTTAATTTCTGCCAAGCTTGAACATCTTGTACACACACAACCTGTACCACAAAGCCAGCAGCATCAGGGATACTTCACCACCAAGCATCATGAGAGACTTACACAAACCCAAAATAGATTTTAAGAATTATCCATCTTTCACATTAAGCAAGATTTCATGGCAGGGAGGGAAAATCCGACTTAGATTCAATGTGTCTTAAACACTGATTTTTTTTTTTTTTTTAGTATCAGTTATTAAGTACCAAATTAACTGATGCAGTGAGAGGCACATTTAGAGCCTTTATGCTAATTTTGTCAAGAAGTCACTTGAATTTTGATGGTGTATTATAATGCACAATGTTCCAACAACTTACTCGATGTAACTCATGCCCTTGCTCTACATCTATAAGCAATCATCATATCCATTTTTATTGGAATGCACACAGCAAAGAACTGGAAGGCATTTAGAGTGAACTGTCCTTAAGCGCACTTTACAAATCAACATTTGCACATTTTAAATCCTTAGATTCCAATCCTTTACCTTCTTGACAGAGTAAATTTGCAGTTCATAAAAAGAAATAGAATACTGAAGCATTACAGGTGTCCTGAATTTTGTGCTGAACGCCCCCAGTGAGCTGCACAACTCTCACCTACTGGGTACAGCTGCTGGGTGTTTAAAAAACAATTAATGAAAATTGAGGTCCCTTTTAGTGTACAGTTTGGGCAGGAGAAGGTGTGTCCAGACACAAATACAACCCTTGGAGTTCAAAAACAGCCACTTTTTAGGGGTGGGGGGGGGCAAGGATGAAACTGTCTGCTCACAAGTCACCTAACGGGAGGTGACAAAAGACTTGGAGGTTGTTCTTTAAGCGGCACACACTCAGCTTTCAATTAAAATTTGCTTTGGAAGCTCTTAAGTTACCAGTCTTGGTAACCTTCCAAGTGATGCAATTAAAACTGGTAACAATATGATTCTGACTGGCAAACATTGCCTAACTTCATAATGACACTTCAAATACAGTTGTCAGTCTTCTGTGCTGAAATACCTGAATACTTAAGCTGCTATCCAATACTGACTTCTGTCTTTTGAGACCTCTGAATCATTTTATTATCTTGACACCCAGACTTCATAATCAGACCAATCTTTTATCCTTTGAGACACAAGAGTCAGTCTTCATGAACTGCTTTTCAATCAAAACTCTGCGACAAAAAGATTCCTAACTCCATTTATTGATGAAAAGAAACAAAGATGAAATAATTTACACGTCCTTATTGGGGTTTATTGGTGAGCTACAGGAAGCACCAGCAGAAAGCCCAGTTGCTTCATCTCTCATCTTCTGACCTAAGCACTTACCAAACATTGCTCCTTACTGTATTATGGATGAGGTTCAAAAGAAGGCACATTTTTCCTTTTTTAATGTCTCTCCTATGAAGTGATAAAGAGAAGCATTTCATTACTATTTACTAAAGAGGAACACAAGGAAACACTAAGTGATACAGAAAATTCCAGACTCTAGGATCTGTTCAGTGTGTTCTCAAAGCATTTCCTTCACTCTCCTCCCCCAGGCTGCAAGGTTTCTCTGGCTCTGTCTCCCTGGGTCAGCTGTTCCTCTGCTGCTGAGAGTCACATCTGATCACATCCCAGACCTGCCACGCGGGACTGAATGTACCATTGATTTGGAAATGTCCGCAATGCTTAAGACTTCAAGTTTTGCCCATGTAATTCATTTAATTGGAATCAAATATTCTTAGTTATTCAAATCATTGATAGGCTTTTGGCTGTACTTAAAAATTAGGACTAAAATGTTTTTTATGGCAATGATGAAGTTCAAATACAGTGAAATTTCAGAGGTTGCTTAATTGGGTCTTACAAGAAATTTAGCTATGACAGCCCTTTTCAGACTTCACTGAGTAGTTTAGTAGTAAATACTAGAATAAGGTATTATTTAAGAGATCAACCCTTGGGGAAACAAAAAGTTTTGTTTCCTTGGGAAAACAAAAAGTTCTGCAGATTTTATTGCTCCCTGCCTGTGACCACATGGACCTATGGATTTTGAATATGATGGGGAAAAAAACCTTATCCTTCAGCATATTCTATTTTCCAAAACTGAAGACCATAAGAGACAGTTCACACAATTTCCAGACATCATTAATGCATTTCTGATAAACCAAAGGGTGCTTCTCTTGAGCAAAGCTATCTATTAATATTTAAAACATTTTTCTGTCCAAAATGGTGATTTGTTTTGGGCCCTGTGCTAGAGACCTCAGTGTCAACAACCCGCTGCAAAGCTAACAAATTGCATATGTATATTTATTACACACATTAAGTTCTGTAGCTAACCACCTCCTAAACACTCTGATGTTGCCTCACATTTCTTTTTCCTTGGAAAACTTTAGAGATTTTTTTTTTATTTTGGGGGGGGGGGGCAGGTTCCCCCTTTCTACTGTGAGTAAACAATATTTGCAGCCTATTTTGCTGGGATATTTAGTGAATATTTAGTGAATGAAATTGTTATTTTCTACTGAGTGTAGAGTGAGAACTAGAAGTGTTCCTGTATTCTTCTCCCCCATCCTCACAAACATGTGGAAAAGAAGTGGGGGTGGAGAGTGGAGAGGGCTTGGTTTTGTTTTTAAAATGAGAAGCACTGCTGCTTCAGTGAACTAGGTGAGATGAGAACTGAAATCGTTATCTTTGACTGTCTCTGATCCCCCACATAACGGGATGCTCACAGCACACGGGGAGCTTTGTACACATCTCATCCCACCTCCATCTCCCACTAGAATGCACCTTACAGACACAAGTCCAGGTTATGGTTACAGCACCAGGCTTTCCAATTGTGTGTACGAGACAACCATAAAACGCCTTTTAATTTAAAACTTACTTACTGTAGAAAAACACAGCAAGGAGAAAGCAGCACGAAGTTCTTGCTGAAATAACCCCTTTTTTTAATTTCCTCTGCTGATCAGGTGGAGGAAGAAAAAGCATACCAGATATTAACTGCATACGATGCCAAGACATCGTCTTTCATTTATTAACACTGCACTATAGTCTTGGAAAATACACAGTTTTAAGAAACAAGGTACAGAAAGTAATAATCAAACACTTATAGCAGTTGAACATCAATATAAACAACCTTAAAATGCCTATTTTTAACCACCAGCTACTGGGAGATTGTGGTTCCTGTTATCCAAAAATGTTCTCTGCAGCCCTCCAGTGGTCACAGGCACAGCAGAGCCCGGCGAGAGAACGACCCCGTTTTGTCTGATGAACTGCCAGCACGTTAACAGACATCTCCCACGAAATCTACAGAAAGATCCTTATAAAAGAGATAGTTACCCATGAATTACATTAGAAAACGAAGAGAAGGAAATTAACTCCCCCCATCAAAATATTACGTGTTGTATGTTAATCTGCCCAGAAAACACGGCATTGCCACCAGCACACGGAGGCACGCTGGGGCAGTACCAGGAGCAATTCATTTCCTACAGTCTCTTTCTGCTATTCATACACACACATGTACACACAGTCAGGTAACATTTGCTGCAAAAAATTAATCTCCTCACAAAGTTACGGCTTAAGCAGCTGTTTGGGGTTTTGTTAAGAAAATAAATATCAAACACTGAAGTTTTCTCTCTCACACACATGTTCACAAATAAACACCAAAGCCTCATACAAAAACGGGAGCAAGTGAAACGTTTGAAAATAATATAAAATAGACATATGAAATGACAGAGTTCTCCAAACGAAGTTTCTAAAACTTGGGGCTCGAAAGCCAGTCCTAAACTGCATGGAAACAATGCAAGGGAAAAGAAACAAAGCAGAGGCAAGAAATCGCCGACACCTGTGCGACCGAAGCGCTTGGAAGGGGCGCGGCTGGCTGGGAGTGGGGAGCGGAGCGGCGAGAGTCCCGCAGAGCGGGCAGGCACCGCGGGGTCCCCTGTCCCGGCCCGGGGGAACGACAGCGCTTCTCCTCCGCCCCGGGCCGGGGGAACGACAGCGCTTCTCCTCCGCCCCCCGGCCTGGGCAACTCCAGCGCTTCTCCTCCGCTCCCTCCGCGCAGCCCCGGCCCGTGCCCGGGGGGCGGCTCCCGCCGGAGCGGCCCCGCAGCCTCACCCGGCGGCAGCGAAACCTCCCGCCCGGCCAAGCCCAGCCCAGCCCGGCCCGGCCGCTCCCGCACCGGGACAGCCGCAGCCGACGAGCTGCGGGCACCGCTCCGACCCGCCCAGAGCCCCCGCCCGAAGTTTGTGCCCCTCCGTGCGGGGAGCGGCGGCTCTGCCCGGCAGCTCCGCTCAGTCTCCCTCAGGGCGAGGAGCCGCCCCGCTCCCCGACCGGCCGCAGTCCGCGGGAAGCCGCGCCCGGCCCGCGCCCCGGTACCTGCCTTTGGCGGCGAGCAGGCTGCCCAGCCCCAGCGGCAGCAACAGCAGCGCCGCCGGGCCCCAGCAGCAGCAGCGGCGCCTCCGCATCCCCGGCGCTGGCACGGCTGCCGGCCCGCTGTGTGCGCTGTGGGCCAGCCGGCGGGCGGAGGCTGCTGCTGCCACCGCGCCGTCACTCGCCCTCGCTGCCAGCGCCGGGGCGGCTCCGGCCCCCCCGGGACCGCGGCGACGTCACGGCGAGGGCAGGCCCGAATATTCATGAGCCCGGACTGCGCGGGGCAGCGGCCGCACCTGCCCGCTGAGGTATCAGCTCGGCCCCGCGCAGGAACACGGACAGGGCACGGAGGACACGGCAGAGCGGTGGATAGCGGACGAGACTGGACGGAGAGGAAGAAAACGAGGCTCTGGTGAAGGATGCAAAGGGCACCGTGACAGGGAGATGCAAAGGTGGCGGCTGGAAGAAAGGAACGTAAGAGGAAAAGATAAAAGTAACAGTTCAGTAAAGTTGGAGGGAAACAGAAGGCCTTGGAAAACCAAGGTGGGAAGAGAACATGAAATGCTTTTGTTGGAGGAAAAGGACAAATTCAAAGGTTTTGGTAAAGAGGAGATGTGAACAAGGAATGGACTGGCTTAAGCTCGGACCGATGCACGAAGGCTGTGGGGGCGAAGAAAGCCGGGCTTGGGGCCTCACAGATGTTGGCCAGGTGCAGCTCATTGCCAGCATTGCACAGCTGAGATGTTCCACCAGGAAAGCACCGACAGACACAAGCACACTCACATTGTCACATCGAGATTACGCATTACACTGACTGCAAGGTATTAGCTCCAGAGAGCAGTAAGAGCCATAAGGAATTATTGCAGGTAATTTGTACCCTTCTAAGTTCTCTCCCTTCTTCAGATGCTTCCTCAAGTGTGCTCTGTCCCATAAATTGCTCATCAAAGGTACCTGACTCTGGAAAAGCCAGTACTTCCAGCAGACTCACCGCTCCAAGGGATTTGTGTTGATCCCTGATTGTTACTCTGATAGAGCAATGTGGGGATGCTCTCCTGAAGTGTTCCTGAACACCTTGTGCCTGAGAGCAACCCCAGGGCCGTTCCACAGAAGGCCATGGAAGCTTTGCACCAAAGGCATTGCTGTCATTGAATAAATCATTTGGGTTTAGGTCTCTGTCACTATTCCTCTCCATTATTTTTCCCTATATATGGTACTAGAAGCATGACTCATTGAGCAAATTGCTTTGAGTCGATGGAATGCAGGATTTCCTCCTGTCCACACACACAGAAAAAATGGGATGGGATGCAGAGACAAGAACCCAAGTCCTTTTCCAAACCAAAGATATAATGCTTCATCTGCTAAGGAAGACAGATGGCAATACACATTTACTATTATATTGCATGCTGACAAAAAAAAAATCCAAAATAATATGTTGGGATAAACTTCTGAAGCTCTTGTTGGCTCCATTACTAATTAATTATGGAACCTGGTTTCCTGTAATCTCTATTGTGAGCTTGAGTAGAATAGGAAAAATATGGAAAATTAGATCTTTGAATACCAAAAAACTATGCGGAAAAATAATTTTTTTGCCAGCATTCACTTCTTTGAAAAACTTTAAAATCTATAGAATTGTAGCTTGTTAATTTATAAATAAATAAATAAATGCACAGAAATCGTGGCAAGCAGCATAAGCATTTTTAACACAACATCCCACTTTGTGAAAGGCTAGAAATACGACCTGTGAACCAACTCTAAAAAAAAAAAAAAAAATATATATATATATATAAACACAGCATCATAATTCAGAGGAGGGTATTTTCCTACAAGGAACCAGCAAGTCTTTGAGGGAGCTAAAATTGGAAAATACTGTATTTTTAGTATGAGCCTGTTATTAACAATCACAAATACAACTGATTTGATGGTGGGATGTGGAGAACAGGTTTGCAGGGCAGATGTTGTACAAGAAAAAGCATCTCAACAGCCATCTTACAGTCCAAATAAATAAACCAGATAACAGAAATAAAAAGGGATAAATGCTACTCTGTTCCATGGGAGCTTCCCTGAAGCACAAAAGATGAAGAGGCTTCACCAATAGATAACATTACAATAGTGTCAGAATCAAAACCTAATTTCAGCTCTGTACCTTAATCAAAAGCTCTGCTCCTTTTTACCTGACTGTGTTTGTTTATTGATGTGACAACCTGGGTGTTCTGCAGTCTTCTGCTGGTGTCTCATGCAGGTGATGGATGTAGATGGATAGAAAGGTTTACAAACAGTAATGATGATATGGCACTGTGCAGGAATTTATAACAGATAATTGCCATTACCTCTTCTATTTAATGCTGACTTGCATCCCAGAGTCTCCATTAATTCCTACAGCCTTTGTCAGGAGTGGAGAAAGCAAGTGGAAAATCCTTTACTCATTTTATTCTTTCTTTCTAATCATTGCTTAACTGAAAGAGTGTATCCTTCAATTTTTCCTTGCATACATTTCTGTCAGCACCATTACAGCAGGGAGATGTGTTCCTTAGTCCCAAACAGGAGCGTGCTGAAGGATTATCTCTGACCCAAGATCCATCCATTCATGTGTCTAGGACTCCCACCTTCTTCTGACATGGTTTATTGGTCCTGTAAAATAAATTCTAAAACAAGGGGGAAGAGGTCACAGCCATGCATTCCCTGCGAATTATTGACATGGACCTGGCACCAGAGGCAGTCAATCAGAAAGATCCATTTGAGTCTGGAGATGTAAAGATTATTTTTATCATAATTTCCCTAGTGTGGATTCAAAATACTGCTGGAGGCCAGGATTTAACCCTGACAGGCAGAGTTTTCTGAAGAAATCTGGGTTCCTCCAAGGTCATAGTCGATCCTACCTCATCATGTATCAGGACATTCAGCCGGGAGTTTTAATTATCAGGATGCTCATGTTTTCTGAATAAAAGTCTTTAATATCAAGGTGAATATTAGATTTTCTAAGTAACAAAGAAGACAGAATTTAGCAGTAATATTCAGTTATAAAGTGGGGGTACTCTACTGTTAAGTGTATTTGATTCCATTAATTACAAAATAACTGAAGCAACAAAAATAAAGGAAATCATAAAAGAAAAATCTATTTTAGCATTATAAAAGCTGCTTTGTCACCTTAGAAAAGAATTCAGTAGGTAAATACACATAATTCAGATGTTGCAGCAAACCCCATTGTAGAACTGATTGTAGGATCAGGGTCAAAGGTTCAAAGTTCTTCATAATTTTATTTGAGGACATATTTGTGTAACCAGAAATGGGAAGTACATAATCTGATTTGGTGCCTGTAGCCCTGATTCCAACAATGTTAATGTAGTTAGAAATAACCAACCAACTAAGGTACAGGAATCTAGATTTGATCACATTTAGAAGATGTTTATATATTACCCAAGAAAATGGCAGCATATTTTCATGTTGGAGAAACAAAAGGGAAAGGATCATAAGTGTAATTTTAAAGAAGAAAGTGGATTTAAAGTACAGCATTATAGAGCATGAATTTTCTCTGATACATAGAAGTTTGCTATGCACTCACAGGATAGAAAAATAAGTTTCCAAAAGAATGGAAGTCAATTGTGGTGTTGTTGGTGAATATAAAGTAATGGTTTTGCTGTGTGCCAAATGCAGCAGCAATAACAGTGATGTAATTTATGTTTCTTCCCAACAAGCATGAAGTAGTCTAGGGCCATCCTGATTAGTTTTTCTTGCTGCTTGGGTTTAAACTCGCTCTGGACATCAGAGGACATGAAGAGA
The DNA here is from genome assembly GCA_013186435.1 of Turdus rufiventris. Classification (NCBI taxonomy): domain Eukaryota; kingdom Metazoa; phylum Chordata; class Aves; order Passeriformes; family Turdidae; genus Turdus; species Turdus rufiventris. The sequence goes on along the minus strand of PYHW01010122.1, from coordinate 1,533,668 downwards.
ATGAGGCAACATTTTGGTTCTGCTACCACAGGGGCCATTGCCTCTGTAGAAGTTTGCAAGAATTTCTGCAGACTTCTGCAGGTCAGGAACTTTCAATGAATAAGCATGTTGGCCATCAAGCAGAAGAAAACAAACACCCTGAGAAAGGAGTATAAATATAAACATTACTTCCCTACTACAACTGCTAATGTGTTAATTAAACAGAAGAAAATGTGCTTAAATTATTTATTCTTAATAAATGAACCATCTGAATAATAAATACGTGTGTTCTATAACCATCAGGAAGGTTTTTAAACAAAAGAAAGAAAAATCACATGAGAGGTGGGGAGAGAACTGTTTTTGTTTAAATGCCATTAAGAACCCAAGCAAAGCCAAATAGCTGTAATGGTGAGAATTAATACTGCTGGCAGGCTATTGCACTGTCCCGTACACTTTGTGCACAGTGCTGTAATTCCTGCTCGAGAATACAGATGGGAGCTCTGAAAGTGTAGTTAACTCTATGGTGGCTGATCAGAATAATGGAAATGTGCACTCAGTTCCTCAGCTCTGCTATTTGAGTCCTTAACACTGAACTCTACTCCTCCAAACTGTGCTTCTGTCACACTCCTCAGCTTCAAAGACATCCATCCTGTTTTAGGCTGCATAAGAGGCACGTGGGTTTCATTGTTATTTCCCAAGCAGTTCTTGTTCTTAACATGTTCCTTCCTGGGTTTTGATTGCAAGAGATCACTAAATAAAATCATGTTACATGCTAAAAGTTAATCTTGCTTAATCACATCCAAGCAGGCCTTTGATGCACACCTGTGTAAAACTGTGTTTGTCTTTTCAGTGCAAGATGAATGCCTGGGTGCTATTATCCTTCTTTTGTGTTATCCAGTTTGGATCTTTCATTTAAGACATTTACATTTAAGACATTTTACATTTCATGTGAATAAAATAAAATTTGGAAGCAGAGATAACATTTTTTATAGCATTCATAAGATTATCAGCAGAGAACAAGAAAATTAGCAAATCTATGGAAAATTTTTCATGAAAGCAACACAGGATTTCAACCTTAATATTAGATCCAAATTGGGAAAGATACATTTAAAATTAAAATTTGGAAGTATTTTGCCTATAGCCAAGACGTTATTTCAAGAAAATTAAACCAGGAACACACTGAATAAATATTTTATTTTAAATTCAGTGAAGTCTGACTTAGAAATAATTTTTGATGCTTATATCCAAAGGTATCAAAAGCACTGGGTGTAAGTCACAGCTAGGGTACTGTCTAAGATTCTGACTAGTCAGACAGAAAGATTAATGCCTCCAGTAGAGCTACAAGTGCAGCTTCCTACATCCATTTACCAGCAGTTCCTTCCCCTTCTGAAAATCTGGACAATGCAGTCTTATATCTAGATTCAAACTAGTAGCTGTTGATTTTCCAAATCATTATGTTTTACCTCTTGGGTCCCCCTCAATTAATATTTTTATCCTTTTGAGAAAGATTTCAATGGAAAATCAATGAATCATAACATTATTTCCAAATACCTCAAACTCTCCCCTGTTTCTTTTGTGAGAGTGTTCTTGGTATCATTCCTGCTGTAAAAAGTGATGACCCTTCTCATCTCTCCTATTTGGCATTAGCAGTTGGGCCCCAGGAGCAATAAATGAATTTTTCTGTGGTTACTGGTCAGACACGGGATGCTCAGAGCAGGACACAGGACATGAATCAGAGTTGTGAGGAAGGTGACAGATCAGCATCTGCACTGGGGCTTGCATCAAACACCATGAGGAGTGAACAGAGAGTGCCTGACACAAGTGGATAATGCTCTTTGCAGATTATTAGATCATGAAATTGGTGCTGCTGTGCAACCTGCTGAACCAGGGCCTTTCTTTGGGACTATTTTTCCTGCACTCAGAGAGCCAAAAATGTGGCCTTGTGGAACACTAAGTCAGCTCTTCATGCTTGCTGAACTTGGATATCCAGAGGAAATGAGAACATCAATGTAACTCCAGCAGTCTTAGTTCTTGGGAGGAAATGCTCTCACCTGAAGGAGCAGCAAGCAAATTCTTTAACTCATTTACTTAAGTGTTTCTTCAAATAATTTATTTCTCCTTCCTCATATTTCCTGCCTTCAAACCAACCTTCCTCTCCAATGTAGAGAATAGTCTGTAAACAGCACAGTAAAGCTGGAGGTGTAGATTGGAACCCATTGCAAGGTTTATAGCCCATGTTCATTCATTATATTCTCCTTTTTGCTTTGTACAGACTTCAGGGAAGATATGAATCCATGTATTGGAATGTGTGGAAGGGGAATAACAATAAATATCCAAGGTGATCTTTGAAGCCCAACTAAAAATGTGATTTGATAAAATTTTAATGGCACTGAAGAGAAAAATTACAGAATTTCTATCTACTCTGAGTGCCCTTTATGGTTCCCATCAGACAGCACAACAAAATTTCTGTAGGATGTTTTTCATGCTCCATGCCTTTTTCAGAAATTTCTCAGCTTTTATACCTTTTCCCATGTTCTAGAACTTTAAAACTAACATTTAGTTTACTTCACCCTCAAAATTTTGCATATTAACCTTTCAGTTAATCAATATTTGCTCTGCCTACTTTCTTCTAGTTTCTGTAAGTTTTCTTAATACTTCCTGAAGCTCTAGAACAAAGTGTCAGATTATAAATTGGGGTGAAGTAGCCTAAAATTTACATCATATTTGTAACAAACACAAGTTATTCTAAACTGACACTTTGAGAACTTCTATGTATTTGGCAAGGCACAGCTTCCCTTTACCAACTCATAGACTTCAAAATGAAAAAACACACTTTTGCAGGAAAAGAATATTATAATAGAAAAATGTAATCAAAGCTTGAAATCTCTACATGGCTATTAACATTGCTGTAGTGCTACCTTTCCTGTAGTTTAATTACCATTATTACATCAGGCTGAATGTCAAAAAATGTTGATTCAGGTAAAGATTTTCTGCTCATGGTAAAATTTCTACCTCAAGCTAACTTTGAACCAGTTACTTTCCATGCTGCTTTCCTTTTCTCCAATGTCTGATTTCTCTTGATTATTATAATATTATAATCCTATCCTGTATCTATTTTGCTTTCTTCTGAGGCATATTTCTCAATAGTTACCACCTTAGGTTTAGTGGTGTTTGATCTGAGCTGCCACAGGCTCCTGCATTTTGGCTGATCACTTAGCAAGAGCTGGTATTTCCAGGAGTTCATAATTTCAGAGGTAATACAGGTAAAGAGTGCCATCCAGAGCCACACAGAGCTCCAAGGAAATGTGGAAAACCTGTGTGCTTGAGCCACACAGAGCTCCAGGGAAATGGGGAATGGGGAATACCTGCCTGAGCCACCTCCAGAGCCACACAGAGCTCCAGAGAAATGGGGAATACCTGCCTGAGCCACCTCCAGAGCCACACAGAGTTCCAGAGAAATGGGGAATGGGGAATACCTGCCTGAGCCACCTCCAGAGCCACACAGAGCTCCCGGGAAATGTGGAAAACCTGTGTGCTTGAGTCACAGCACAAGGGGTTTTCTTACCACTCTGGGAAATACAGTGCAGTGTGCATTATTTTTGTGTTAAAGACCAACACAAGTTGGATCTGTGTCACAGGAAATCAGAGTTCCTGGGTCCTCAGCAGCGCCTCACATTGTGCTGTTTTTAGCACACAACTTCTGCTGCTCCAGCTGTGCCCATTTCCTTTGCAAAGCTGAGCCCTTCTCTGCAGAAGAGGATCTACTGGGATTTTGGTGGGTGACTGTATCACACCCAAATGAATGAAAACGTGGTTTGGAAACCAGACAGAAAAGCTGTTACTGAAAGACAGTGCTTCCAAGGATGCTAAATAAAGGAAATACCACAGCAGAGAGATTCAGTGCTGAAATGCATCCACATTGCTATCTATGAATCTCTGAATTTCAGCGAAATTCAGCTGAAACCAAACAAAGGAATTGCAGTCAAGTCCTTCTAAATAAAATGAGTTTGAGAAACCCAGACTGACTTCAGAGAGGAATTACATGCACAGGGCAGAGATAGCAGATTCATCATTCCGAGAGCCGAGATGAATTCTTAAAAATGGAACCTTATTTGTTGGGTTGGTGAACTAAAGGAAATAAAACCACCAGAGTTCACATCCTAGGATCATTCTAAATGCAGTGCTATCTCTTCAGCATAGATTTTCACAAAACAGCAATTTTCTTATGGGAAGCTCAAATACAGCCAAGGACAAATAACTCCTGCTTTAGTCCTAGAAGACATTCCAAATCCACAGTGCCCATACTGCTGCTGGATAACTGATACAGGAGCTATTGCAATATCCCATTACTGATGTCCTGGCTCACTGCAAGGCTTTGAGTTCCCAGAATCACTAATCCTTTAACTGTGAAGGTGATAAATGTCGCAATTACTCTCCATTTCCCCAAATGATAAGTTTTAGTATACAAGTAAAACATGAGCAAGGAACCTTTTTCCACATTAAATAGTTCAGAGCCAAACATTGCAAGGGGGGCAAAAATTATTCTCCTAAATGCAGTCTATGAGCCAAATCTGAAGTATTCCTCCAAACTCTCCTGCCTTGTTTACACCACCAAGGGACATATTGAGTGGCCATAACCAACAGTAACTTGCAGAAACAGTTCATTGGAACACAAGATATCCTAGCCCATTCTCTAAAAATTAAAAAATATTTTGACTGCTGCCTGAATGAGGTTACTCTTTCCATCCCCTCACTTTCTGGCAACACAGCACATGACTCCAGATTAAGTATATTTATTTTTTTGTATAGAATACAATTGGTGAAACTGTTCTGGTTTGAAAAATTACATCTTGCTAGACTTTCAAGGACAGTGCTGATCTTCCAAGTACAGTAATTTAATGAGTATAAGGTCCACGGAGTATAAGGCGCACTTCCAGGTGTCGGCAAATTTCCGAACGTTGTCCATATATAAGGCGCACCGGCGTATAAGGCGCACTTTGTTTATTGCAGCGAGGATCCACGCACAACAAAGTAACAAATTAGTAACAGAATTGCATGGGGTTTACTGGCTCAGCCCCGCTTGGGGCGGCCATCGGGGAGTGGCCCCAGCCCCGCTTACCGCTGCCACCAGGGAGTGACGCCACTGGCCGCTGTTGCCAGGGATCAGCCCTGCCAGCTGCTGCCACCGGGGAGCAGTGCCGCTGGCCGCTGCCGCTGGGGCCAGGCCTGCCTCTGCTCGGTGCTGCCCCACCACCACTGGGGCCAGGCCGCCCCAGCTCGGCACTGCCACCGGGGCTGGGCAGGCTTGGCTCAACTCAGGGTGCTGCTGGCTCACACTTCCGGGTTGGCAGATTTCTGAACTTTGTCCATATATAAGGCGCTCCGGGATATAAGGTGCACTTCCAGGTTGGGACCAAAACTTCAGTCCAAATGGTATGCCTTATATGCATGAAATCATGGTAACTGAGAATTAAATTTTTTAAGGACTGTAAACTTCAGCAAACCTTGTATTAGGCAATGAATTTAGAATTAACTTATTTGCCCACTAAGTGACTCAAATTCTACTGTAAATTGACTAAGAAAATAAAAAGAAAAAGAAGCAGAGCGGAGTCTTGCTGCAGACTGCAAAATTCCCAGTGAAATTTCTTATCCCCAATTCTCAGTAGGCAAGGATTGTTTAGCAGTTGCCCAACAAGTGACTGACATTTGCATTTCAACTGTCTCTGGCAACAACAAAATAACTTTATGTTTCAGTTAATTAAGTTTAGAAAGGCTGCAATTTAGATGTGATAATATGAAAAGCTGTTATTGTAATACAAAAAAAAAAATATTAGCTTCTAAAATCTCCTAGAATTTGATTGGGACCAATTAATAGGTAAAGCAAAAATATGTTTAAAATACAAAACCAGTCAAGCAGTATGATCTTGTTTCAGCTGCCGTGGATCAATAAGGAATAGTCTGTTCCCTGAGCAGGTAAAAATTGTCCATTAATCAAGAGGAAAGTTTACTTTCCCTAAAATGTTTATTTTGCCTGCTTTGATTGGAGGTTTGCAGTGTCAATACAGTTGCTGGTAGCCGTGCTCTGAATGGAAGAGGAATGTAACTCCAAAGTATAAAAGAAAGCTAATTCCCAGACCCTATTTCAAGGGGACCTCCAGTTCCTTCCCATCCTTGGGGCTCATCCCACAGGAGCCTCCAAAGCAGCACCTGGAGACCTTGGGAGGAGCTCAGGTGCTGAGCAGGACCAGGCCCTGCATGGAGCTCCAGGAATGCTGAGTGGGAAGGGAATTCCTACAGCTGAGCCATGGAAGCACCCAGCAGCCACAGCTCTGCCACAGCAGGATGGGCTGGGAGGGAAAGGAGGCTCTGCCTTCCTCCCAGGGGCTGGGCCAGTGCCCCAGGACATTCAGAGCTGGGCATGCTGGGTGTGACACAGTCTGGGACACATCTCACAGAACATCCAGCTCATGGTTTGGTTTAAGTGTCATCACATTGCACTGTGCCAAGCAAATTGATTGATGGGTTGTTCAGAACATTCATAACAAGCTTTCCTTCTCTCAGCCGTTCCCACCCTACTAAATCAATCAAAAGAAATGTGATTATATTGTAAATTAAGCACATCAAAAGTATAAGATTTCTTTTTTTCTTTTTTGTTTTTAATTGTAAGTATAGGATCAGCAGCAAATTAGGTAACAAACGTAACAGAAGATTTTGATGAAAAACAGCTGTGAATTAACATGTTGCTACTTCAGTTTGATTCACTTTGCAAATAAAACAAACAGTCCCAGCCCACCATGCCCCATTTACACTGTGGAGCAAACAGAACACATGAACTGGATTCTTGTCAAGTGACATCAAAGCAGCAAATGTGATCCCTGCCCACACTTGATGTTCTCCAGCTCTTTACTGTAGCTCAGTCCAGAGGATCAGACTTGGGTGAAACTGAAGATTGGAGTTAAATTCCTCTTTCAGTCTGAAGCCATTACCCGTTGTCCTGTCATCTCTCAGGATGTACAAGGTGCTGTCAGGTATTGATCTGATCCATTTAATCGGTTTTATATCTTGGCCATGGCACAGCAATTTAGTAATCTCATGCTGACAAGTATTTCTTCATTCTACATAGCTTGAATACAATCCAAGCTACTGGTCATTTTAAATGTGAATATTTCAAATTCAGATTCTGAAAACCTTAAAGTGATTAAAATTTAATTTCTAAATGTTTGTAGGAGTTAAACAAAGCCAATTCAAACTATATTTTCTATCCAGAAGAATAATGGTAGAAGTATTTTTATAGTGGTAATCCAGCTTTGCCCATTTTTCCTTAGCGAGCATCAACAGTATAGCATGTAGGCAACAAGTCTACTACCACTTTATTGTATATATTTTCATGTCCTAAATAAATGTAAAACAATTTTGCATGGTTTTCAGTGCATTTTCAGAAAAATTAATCTCTTGAGGGGAAAAAAAATATAAAACCAAAAAGCCCCAGACTGAATTAATTATGAACAAAAGGTATCCATAGTAAATGCAACAGAGGCTGCAGTGAGTAGAGCAGTACCATGGCCTTTGTTTGGGAAATTGTATTCAAGTCACTGTCTTGTTTCTATCTGTATCTTGTCATACAAATGACTCTTTGACAGAGAGCTGATACCTCATCAAAAACTATTATAAAACCATAATTACTACTTCTCGATTCTTAATATGAAATAGCAATATGTTTCCACATAAATGGAAGTGAGTTAGGAAATTCTGCTAGCCTGTTGTCCCTCAGATGTGTTATAAAACTGTTAATTAACAGAACTGAGCCCTACATAAGGTCTACTTAGTTCTGTTATCTCCAGGAAAAAAAGCAAGACTCAGGGCCAGATTTTAATTCTGGCCACATCAGCACTCCCCTGGATATTTCAGCTATCCATTCCCTCCTCAGCTGTCCTTACCCTTCTCACTCAGCCTGCTGTGAGGTGGGAACCTGGGCAGGACCTTCCTTGCTCACAGCACTGTGTTCCCAGGAATGTGTTTGTGCCTAAATGCCTAAATGCCTAAATGCTTTCCAATGAAGAAAAATGCTTTCCAATGAAGAAAAAATGCTTTCCAATGAAGAAAAAACATAACTTTCTTCCCTACTCTTCAGTGTCTTTTTGTTTCTTTAAATTTTTCTTTTTTCTTTTTTTTTAGATTTCTTGTGGTTATCCTCTAGTACCTCCATACTGTGCCATAGGAAAAAAAGTTCCATACGAAAACTAGCTGTGCTTAGCCTTCAACATGAGGTAATTAGTGACTGGTAAATGCAGCACCCTGTCATAACATTTTATAGTTGTGCTTTCATATATTAGCATTCATAAAAAGTAGCACATTATGAGACAACTCTTGGGAATGACAAAGTACAAAGGACTGAGAGAAAAAATTAGGAAAACTGAAGCCAAGGAAATAAGAGGTGAAGATATATTGCAACTGTTATTCATCTTTCCAGATCAGAGACAGCTTTACATGTGAAAGAACTACAAAATTTGACCCTGAAGAGAATAACAATACATTAGGTTTAGAAAATAAACAAGGTGATTTAATGCTGGATGCTAGCAGGGTTGTCAAATAAAGGTTGCTTTTTCACCATGTTCTGCTATTGCTACTGAATTGTCTACAAGCACCTCCCCTGTAAATCTCCTGGTGTGATGTTTAAGGAAAAATAGCAGAAGAGTCTCAGATCCTCCATCATTAGCACATATGAGAGCTCTAAAGTTATGAAAATAAGGGAACTTCTGCAGAACCTACCAAACTAATCTCAGAATTATCAGGAGATACTGTTGAGGAGTGATGCTAGTTCCACTGAGTCCAGGTTCCAGCTACTGCAGAATAGAGGATATTTCAACTCAGATGTGAAGGGGAAGCCTGATTAACTCATAGGGCTACCACATATGAATCAAAAGAAAACTGGTTAGATTACACAAATAGTTACAGTTTTCAAATTATAAATCATATTTCCTATGATCAAGTATTTATTACTTAAGACTTCTGAGAAAAAAACTGTTAAATTGTTTCTCATATGAGAAAATATAACTCTGTTTTAGACTTTAATTCCCATAGAACCCTATACCAACAGGAACAGTGGGACAGAAAAATGAATGGTGTAATCCAACCCTCCCACCAGTTAAAATCCTTATTTTGGTCTCCAATTGCTGGCATAAAAACTATAATATTTCATCCTAGATTGTTCCTCACTGTTTTGGAAAAAAAAAAAAAAAAAAAAAAGAGCTCTGTTGTAACACAAATATTGAAACTGTAGAAGTCATTTATTACAGAACCATTGGAGTTATAACAAAGCTGGGGACAAGACTCATTTCAGAGCCATAGACTCCATATGAACAACCACCACTAATTCCTCCAAGTTTTGCCTTAAAAAATTATATCCAAAGGCTCCAAGCAAAACTTGCAGTGACTTCAATGAGGCCAAGAAATCACATCTCTAATGCAATTTGAAATAAATTACATGTGCGAAATACAGAAGAATTAAGAATGAAATCCAAAACTTACTTTTCAACAGTAGTTTGTGCAGCTTTGTTCGACTTTGTTTGTGTTTGTTTGTGGGGGTTTTGTTTGTTTTTGACACATTCTGGAAGGTAAGAGGAGAGCCAGTCACTGGACTGCAGCAGTGAGCTGGGGTTTGTCACTGCTTGTGGATCAGCTCCTTTGGGGTGCAAAGGTTCAGACTGAGCAGATCACCTGCTTGCTTTTCTCTAACAAAAGATTGTATTAAAAACTGCTCTTTTCTGCTATATTCCATCTTAAATGGTTTTGGGGTTATTTTTCTGCATTCCACCTGAGCTGCTGTTTTCTTTGGGTTCAAAGCAAGCTTTACTAGTTTGAAATTTTACTACTAAATGTGGGCTACTCTTACTGCAGCTACCAAATATCTTTCCTGTGTTTTCCTTTTGTCTGCTGCTTGTAATTTGTTCCTCCTACAGCTGCTTGCATTGTAAAGAGTACATTGACTTAAAACTTCTGCAGTTCCATGAATGTAGATGTTTTACAAAGCTAATTACTGTATATGTAACAACACAATTATTTAAAGGTGCATGAAGCTGATAACTCAGAGAAGAGTAAGAATTAGGAATATTATGTGAAAAATATATGTAAATGCTACCCCATAATGGGAAGCAAAAATATTGATAAGTATGTCAACACATAGACTGTCAAAAAGAGATTATGGCACTGAAATGCATTTTAAAAAGTAAATTATTTCTTCTCATCTGACCAATCTTTACATCAAAAACATTGCCTACATTCTAAGTCATGTTTGTCAGAAAGTAAATGTAAGAAAGCCAGATCAAAACAAGAAAAAATTACTTTGAAGAAGGAAGAAACCTAAATTGTCTTTACAGAAATCCAACAAAGATTCAGCAGAGTTGGAAAAATTAGTGATCACACTGCAGCCAAGACATAAGGCAGACAGGCTGGAGGGAGTCTGTGTCAGCAGGCACTGCTCATGCACTTTTAATGAGGAACTTGGTGCAGCTAATTGTCTAAAATAAGTGATACATTCAAAGATGGGGAAATTTTATAAGAAAATCCTCATCCATTTCTTGCCCATTCCTACCTTTTTCCACAGAATGTTTAAAGATGCAGGAGAACAGGAACCACACTGTATATTAATTATAGAGAGGCAGCTCCTTCCAAAGGATTTCAAAGCATCTTGTCAAACATTAAATTACATCTCACAGTTAGCCTCTCTTCAAAAGGGTGTAAGTCCCTTCTCACAGGAGGTTTTCAGGAAGGAGAGGTTTCTGCACTGCAAAGTCATCATGGAGCTGAAGAACTGTTCTCAAAAGGGAGAGGAGCAGGAGGACAGGCAGGAGCCATTCCCAAAACTCTCTGAGCACTGAGGGGGGACAGATGGATCCCTCCTGGAACTCATCCCCCTGCCAGCAGGGTCCAGCTCTTGGATCTTACAGAAATACTGTGGACTTGGGCAAAATGAGGAGGAGATAAAAAAAAAGTTCCCTCTTTGATGCTTTGGTTGACACAGCTTCCAAGATCCCTGAGGGACAAAGGTCCTTACAAGCAAAGTGTGCTAAGGAAGGGCTGACATCCCTCTGGAATGCTCCAGTGATGCTGCCTTGGCACTCTGCTGTTCAGTGGCAATATTTATGCCAGAAAAAATATAGAAACCTGCAGAGGGATGGTGAAATAGCTACAAGGATGCCCAGAGACCTCAAAAATATGCTTTGCACACATCAAGCAGGAAATTCAACCTAGATATTTTGGCAAAACCTGATAAGTAATTTAGGAACCAGCTGAAGTAGAATACTTCAAATAGAATGGAATTTCTAAATTATGTGGCCATTTAATTCAGGTGACAAAATGAGAAAAAATAAACACACCAAAAGGTGACACTACAAATTGAATCTTTTTTTCTTGAATGATTAATCACCTATCGGAAGAGATTGCCAACAAAGCTGATGACTTTGCCAACAGCCAACACCTCTAAAGTAAGGCCAGCTGCACTTCAGAGGAAGAGACATCTGACTGGAAGCTGAGAGCAGCAGTATAGGTCAGATTTATGACTACAAAGGATTTAGTGTGACCTTAAAGCCACCAAATCGCTACGAAGCACATGATTTTTGTGTAGATCCTTCCCAATAATGAAAATATTAAGGTGATTTAATTATTTGGTCAAGCTTTCCTGCCTTTTCAAAAGTCACATACCCCAAAATTTCAGGAAATGCATCAGGAGAAAGTGATTTCACATTAATGAAAAGGCAGAAATTTCTGGTCTATGATTTTTCCATTTGTCTCTACAATAATTGCTTTTTCTTTAAAAAAGAATAAACCATTAAATACAGCTACTCCATTAGTCATTTTTTTAATCACAGCTCTTAGCTTTCAGACTTATCAAGAAAAGGATTAACTTCTTAGTCATCATTACAAATCATTATCTGCATAACCTGGGAATAGGAAAGCTTGGTAACTAAAAATTGAGGGAGCAGAGTTTTCAGTCAGATCCATATGGTTTAGAGAGGTGCACTGATGAAAATGACGGTCTGCCCCTGCCAATGTCTATCCATCCTGGTACTGGCAGGTAGCTGGACAAGACAGGCAATCCTTTTCCTCTCTTCTCCTCGGTGGGGTTTTGGTTTTGGTTTTTAAAAGACAAGTTCTGCCCACTTTTCTAGCAGCATTTTCAGACTTGCAAACAGTGCAGGGCAGAATCTTTCCTCCACAGTGGCAGCAAAAGCCACCTTAGGTGATACCAGGGAGGGCAGGACACTGCTGGTAGCAGGAGCAGCCCTGACTCCTGCTTCCCTGGGCAGTGCCACTGTCACACTCTGCTCTCCAGGAGGGGCCAGGAGAAGGAATTGCCCCCGGAATGGGGCAGGAAGGGGGTCCCAGCCTTGTGCTCTGCTCACAGGGCTCTCAAAGGGCCATGCTCTGCTGTTCCCCAGCTGGGCCCAGTCCCCAGCATGGCCAATTATATAATTGCTGAACATGTAACTACTTAATTATTTAAAGATGCATAAAATTTATAGCTCACAAAAGAGTAAGAATTAGAAAACTAATATATGAAAAATACATATAAATGCTACCCTATTATGAGAAGCAAAATACACATATGTGTGTCAGCACCTACACTGCCAAAAAGACGTGACATTGAAATGCTTTTTAAAAGTCAGTTATTTCTTGTCATCTGAGAGCCTGCACTGCCCAGCAGAACTTTGGTGCCTACTTTGCTCAGCTGAGCCCATTCCCTGCTCTGCTCAGGGATCCCTTGCAGCACACCCTGTGAGCTGCCATTGACATCAGCACAAGGTCAGACAGTGGGGATGAACAGAGAGAACTGAGATTTTTGCCATTTGCAGCAAGAGTTTTGAAGGTTCGTATTTCCATTTGGTATTCTCCAGGGGCTCATGGAAAGGGAGAGCTGCAGCCTTGTCCATGGATAACCCTCCTGGGCACCCAGAGAGGGAGTCATGGGCTCACAAGTACAACTAGCAAGAAACTAAAGGAATGGGAGAAAGAAGAAAGCCTGAAATTAGTTAAAAATATAGGTAAACACTCAACATATCACATTTTGTTATGCCACGGTGTCTCTGCATAACTACGTAAAAATAATAGAAGGATTACTGAATATAAACTAGTTTAATGTTTGTGCTGGTTTAGGCTCTCCAAATCTGCCATTCTAAAAGAGTTGGACTGATGATTATTAATGAGTGACTTTATTCATGGCTTTGACAAAATATTTCAATTTCACATTAAATTTGTCCATGTGGCAACATTAGACTTTTACGCTGCAGGGATGTCATGAGAACATTTTTATTCTCTCTGCTTTAATTAATATGATAATCCAGAGTCAACTTTATTTGAAATAAAATACAAGTGCTACAAATCTAAAATTATTGCAAAAGAATATCCTAAACCAAGCTACATGAAATCATTTAAATGCTTTCTTTTCATTCTCCACTTCTGAACTAATCTACTTAGAAATTACCTTGAGAAGAAGGAATAATTGTAGTTCTTCCAATTTATTTGTATTCTTGTCAAATACACAGCATACAAGTGATACTTCCCAGGAACTTCAGTGTAAGAGCAAAGTGTGGAAGCCTTTGCATAACAAAGGAGCTCATTTTACTCAGAAGGAAAATTGAAAATTAAATTAATGCAGTAAGGACTAAGTCTAGACTTGAACAGAAGATTTGAATTCCTTGAATTCACAGACCTTATTTTTTACACAAAAGAACATTCATTTTAAATAAATAAAGGGGAAAATATATTTTAAAATATTGCTGTAAAATACACCAGCAGAGTTCTCTGGCAGGAACAACAACAATCACATCAGTCTTGCAACAGTGCTGGGAATTTCCACTCTGCTCTTTGTGTTACAGCCTCAGGCAATGTTTTCTGCAATTATCACTGGAAGACCTGAATATTTTTTCTTGGGTGAGAAAGATGTGAATTCTATTTCTTAGTCTTTTCCTCAACCTTTCCAAAGAAGAATATAACACTTTTTTTCTGTGGTCAGCTCAGGAGCATCTTTGAGCTTCCATTAGATTTGAAGATTGCAAAAGAACAGAATCTACCTCCACAATCTGTGGCCACCAATTATCTGGGGGGGCCATGGACTGGTAACTCCAGCAGTAACATTTTATGGCTTCCCTTTTCCTATTTATTTCCAATTTATTAGGACAGAGGGTAGCTACCCTGCTTTCAGCCAAACTACACATCAGAAGTTATGAGCCTGTTCACAAAGCCAGGCATAAACTAATTCATGATTGCAATTACTAAGCACTACAAGAGAAAAATATCATTTTCCAGTGGAAACTCCTCAACCCCAAGATGAGACTGACCCAGAGGTGCACTTTGATACTGGGGGTAGAACACCCTGAAATCAATGGGAATTCTGTTAACCAAAAGGAAAATGGACCACATCTTGAGACCTGAGCACATATGATCTTCCCTTTTCTCAGTGCTGGGCTGTTGACTGACAGTGCCGGGTTCCTCACTTTCCCTAACAGTGCCTTACAGAGTGAAGGATTAAATCTCCTTCTTAATTTGTATTCCCCAGTCTAACCTCATTGATCCCCATTAAAACTCCAATAAAGACGATCCTGTAGTCATTATCAGATTTATTATTTACATTCAGGCCTCTTAAGCATCTCCAGATTTTGCTTTGTCGTATGAGACCACTACTGGAGAGAAGAATTGGATATACTGAAAAATAAAAATAATCAGTGGGATTTTTTTTCCCTTTTTACAGTAACTAATGCTAAACTGTGTCAAAAGATTTGGAAAAGGTAAGCTGCTTTCTAAATGCAGGAAAAGAAAGGTACTTGAAAGGGATTAAAATCTTTTTGATATCAGAGACAAAAATTACTAACTTGCATTCTGCTTTCCTGCTGAGAGATAAAATTGATGCATAGTTCCTTATGAACTGAGGTATTCACACTAATTTAAAATTCATCTCTCCATGTGCACCAGAATCCATTGCCCTGGGAGTGCAGAGTAGAGGAAGAAGAGCCTAACCAATTTGTCAAAATAATGCTCAAGTTTAATTTTTTCATGTTTTATTATAATCATAGCCATTTCAAGCAGTGTGATAAATCTGTGGATGTGTAAACCTCTGATTCCAAGGAGTAAAACCCAATAGGCTGCAAATACTCAGCTTCAGAAAAATCATTTGCTTAGAAATACAACTCTTTCTTTCTAAATAAAAGTAGGGATTCCTATTTTTAAGGGCATTTTAAAATACGTTCTCGTAGCTGTACTTTTAAAAGTCTTAATTAAATCTCTGTTTTGGAGTTCCTGAAAAGGGTCTGGAGCTTAAGCTTTGTGCATTTTGAGAAAGCTTTATCACAGTATCTCAAAGATGTTGCCTCCTTCTTCCAGGTACTGCCAGAGTCAGTACCTGGAACATGAGAATGGATCCATTCTGTGCTCCCCAGTCTGCTGTCTCCACTCACAGGAAGAGAAAGGAGGAGAATCCTGAGCTGGCTGGGAGCAGAAGTTGAGGCAGTTGTGGTGCAGGGAGACCTCAGTGCCTCCTAAAGGCACGTTAGCTAAGCTGGAACACATAATGAAACTAAATAAAGTACAGGCAAACTTAATTCCAGTATGTGTGAGCACATTAATACTTGACTTGGAAACTGTAGGAGCACGATGGGTACATGTGGGAGCAAAAGGAACAGAAAGAGAACAGTAGAGAAAGGAATGATATAATTATGATTATTTAGCAATCCTCAGATCATCTTGAAAGTTGCTAAGCACTGTAAAATCTCACTGTAAGTGACAATTCCTGTATAAGAATTTGGAAATCTCAAAACGTATCACAAGGAAAGCTTGTGAGGGCAAAGCACTCAGTTCCAAGCCCTCCCTTCTGTGTCAGTGGCAAAGCAGTGCTTTGATTTGTTTTATGAACAATAAATAACACAAAAGCCTGGAAGATGCAGTTGGGCTGACAAGACTGTGCAATCCTCACAAGACAGCACACACAGCTAATCAAACACACTGGCTTATTGCCTCCAGAGCTCCTCTGCTTTGCAGTGCCCTCCTACACCTGAGTATTCCTGTTTGGAGAAGAAAAGAATGGAATTATAAATCATAGCTAGCAACACAGTGGGTTTGGCACATCCTACACATTAATTCATGCAAAGCTTTCACAGAACTACTAAGTACCTAAAGAAATGAGCGAGCAGCAACTGCACATTATTATTGCTTTTGCTGCAGAATGTGAAGTGCTGCCTTCCAGAGGCACTGAGTCCTAAGGGGCAGGATGCAGGAAGAATATCAGGTTTCTGAGTGCCTCAGGTGAAACTGCAGCCTCTCGGACTGTATGTCACCATCACTCACAGCAGCAGCTAGAGACCAAAGCCAGAGAGGAGAGAACACTGAGTGATCCTGATCCTATCTCCACAGAAAAAGGCATTTTTGCTCCCAAGTCCAAAGGATTCTGAACTGCACCTCCCCCTTCTGCTCTCCAGTCTCATTTCCTTACCTTGGGTGTTCCTGCCACAGCACCAAAGGTGTCTCCCTCAGTCTTGCAAAGTAACTTCCCTGTGCACTCCAGCAGATGAAGTACCATCACATTTTCTTACAGTTAAGAGAAAAACTGCAGGTCTGCATACCCAGCTGAGAGTGTGTTTTACATTGCAATGTAATATTCAGTGATGTTGTGTTACCAAACACTGAGCAACCTGACAGATACATCTGTTAGAAGTGTAATTACACAGGATAACTTGTACTGCTGTCCCTCTCTGTTAAAGAAAACAATGGATTTTCATTCAGAGGGGCACCTTGGAAGATTAATGGTAGTAATGAAGCATGAAATATTTCCTTGCCAGCATGGTTAATCTGAAACAGAGTAAACAATCATTTCACGCTGGAGGGATAATCCTTTGAGGCAAATTTTCAGTGAAATAATATATTGTCATATCTCATCCCACATAAGTCAACAAAGAAACTATCAGTGTTGGGCTTATTGCACAACATATAAGAACAACAAAAAAAAAACAACAACAACAAAAAAAAAAAAAAAAANCCCAAAAAAAGCCCCAAAAAGCAAAAAACAAGGCAATGCAATCAGCACAGCAAAAGCAGATAAACAGTGGGATCAGCAGGATGGAGAGAGGAAGGCAGGAAAACTGTGGCAAGAAGCAGCAGCATAAGGAGCAAAGGAGGCAAGAGACCAGAAATGCATCCATGAGGTGAGAAGTTGGAAGGAGCCGTTCCAATAAAAACATTTGAGCGTGGTTTTTTTAAGTGAACCATGAGAAGTGTTTGTCAGAAGAAAGTGGCCACAGAGGCAGGTACTGCAGCTGGGCAGGAGCCAAGGGTGCCAGGACAGGCACTGAGCTCCCAGAGCTGCCCCTGTTACCCTTTGGACACAATTTATACCTTGAATGGGCTCTGCCAACTAACACAGAGAGACCAGTACATAGATATTTATGTATACACAAGAAATGTAACATTTTAAAATATATATACTCTTTTTTTTTTCATAAAGCCTTCTCTAGCAAACACTGGTCTCCATACAAAAGAAAAAAATATGCCTTGATAACAACTTATTAGAATCATCCCCTGAGATCCTAACCAATGTTCTATCTTCAAAGAACTCTCACAAGCCTTTCATTTTTGACAGATAAGCAGTTTGATCAATATTTTCAACACTAATAAAGGCCAAGAGCAACTTCATTTCTACCCTGCCCTAAAATGAATTGGAATCTAAGCAAGTGCAGCACTCAGTTACTTTGCTCATGGTAAGCAGATTCAGCTGAAGGAGATAGAGGCTTTCAGTGGCAATTAATGCTGTTCAGCTGATAATACTTTATATTTATCTCACATAAACATCAGCAAAGCAGGAAATGCTAAACTTTCTCTGGGAAAAAAAGCCCCATTAAATAAGTCTATTTCTAGATCCTTTTTTTAATACCTAAGAGCCTTTTTATTACTTGAACTGATGACTGCTGTTGTCCTGATAATTTTTTATTCTGCAAGATGTTTTATGCTCACAATATGCTCAGTGTGAAGCACTAATTAGAATCAGAAAACCGGTCTATTCTCATTATCTTTTTCCTGTCAGTATTTATTATAGGAAATGTCTTTCCTGTAGGAAGGAACCTTGTCCCTTGTTGTCTGGGAGGCTGTGTGAGCGTGGGGACTGCCACTTCCACTGCTCAGTGCCACCAGGAGCAGAGGCTGTGCCTCCTGAAGCAGGAATGAGACATTCCCAGGGCTTTTCTTCAGCCTGCCCCGCTGTGATGTTTTCTTTGTTCCAGCCATACAACATTCCCTGTGCTGGCCCAGCAGCGCCACAGCTGCACTCACCACTTCTCTTGGCAGGAGGTTTCAGGTATCTCTAATTGGACAGCTTCTCTGGCAAGCTTCTCTGCCACTGGGCTGGTGTTTGCTGTCACTGTACCCCTGTCTCATGTGGCTGTGGCCACCAGCTCAGCTCCAGCAGGATGCTCTTGCTGCACACTCCCCACTTCTCTGTCACACAGCCATCAGAACTTTGTTGCTGCCCAGAAAAGAATAAGGAATGAAGAGCAGAGAATATCAGTGTGACTATAAAAATGTACTACCATACTTCACTTCACTGGAAGAAAATGCAGCTCAAATATTGCAAGCTCTGTGGCAATCCCAAGACTTGCCATTGGCTTTGAGAAGGCCATTTTGGCTTTATTTCTCTGCAGCGAACACTTTAATACCTGTCACACAAAACTGGGGACTTTTTTACCTTTTGTTTCTTTCCCTGATATTACAACAGAAAGCACACAAAAGAAAAAAATCCCCTTTCCCAAACATCTCCAGAGCTAGCAGGAGCTTACTGAATGCTGTGTGCTGTGCAAACACAAATTTAAGACAATTTTATAGGGCCTGTTATTTACCCAGCTATAACAGCTTCTTTGTTAGAGGATGGTGCCATAATTATCTGCTTTTATCATTAATAGCTTGAGTCAGTGGTTAATGCAGAGGTGACAAATCACTGAAATGCCTGACAGTTTATGGCTTTTAGCACTAAGGAATGTTTCTTTTATCTCCTATCCCTTGTGTATATCGTATTTCCTTTACATGTCTTCTGCTCTCTTACATACACATCCCCATTCATAATTAAACATACCTGATTATAATTTATTCACACACAACCAATTACCAAATCTCTGCTGTTTAGTGGTGGTGCCTATTTGGAAGGAGGTGGAAGAAGGGGAATGTTTTTAACTGAGGAGTACCACAGTAAGGACTTCAGTCTTTTATGTCCATTTTGAAACACCAGCCAGCAAATAAAGAAAAAGTACACATCTGTTTGAATTTGCCAGCCATTGGAAGGATAGGGGAAACTGCCAGTACCCTCAGCTCCACTCCAGAAATTGGAATCAGAAATGTTTTTGTCCTAAAGCAGGAAAATGCTCTGCTTTCCCTGTAAACTCCAGTACCCATGTTCCACTCGCAACACAGATCAAGGGTCTGTCTCCAAAATTGATGCTGCCTTTGCACACCAGAGGCCCTGCCCTGCAAACACCAGGATGAGAATACAGAACACACTGCCAGCTTTAGACTGCCCTTCCCTATCAGGAAATGCAGCCAGTTGTACTCCATTATTTACACACAGAGCATGGGATTCACCCTGTGTATAAACATACTTTGCCCCATACAGTGTGATTTAGTTGCTCACCCTCCTGCCCTATGTTCACAAAAACACACATTACCCATCTGAAATGGAATGTAACCCCCACAGTACAAGAAGTCAGTCACTTTTGGAAGCAATGAGTAGCAACTGTTAAAACAAACCAAACTCCTTTTGAAATCCACCGTGAAGCAAAGAAGCAAAAAAAAGAATGAAGCAGAAATGACCTTATCCATAACTGCAGCCACAAGGGTAGTTAGGATTCCTTCTGAGTAAAAAATAGAGAAGAGCAACTGGCAAATGTCAGCCTCATTATCATGAACTCTTTTTAGTAGTGAAACAAAAATTACCCTTAGATCTTTTTTCAACAGCCTAGATCATTCTCTGTGTTAGAAGCCTTTCAATTTCTTTTGAATAACTATCAAATTTATGGCAACATCTCTTCTCTTTAGTACTAAAAGCACATGTTTCAGCCTTAATGACTATATGCACACTATATTTGTCTTTCACAAACACTTGATGTTAAACTAGTTGGGGCATAATATTGTGAAATACGGTGAGCAGGAAAAAAGGAGACGAAGCTGAGCAAAAGGGACATTGAGTTCAAAGGTAATTGCTTCTCTGTGATACCTACAGTTTTTCATATTTTCCTTTAGAAATACTAAAATATGTAACATTCCAGCTCAATAAAAGAAATTCTGAAACAATTTAATATAATGTTCATGTCACCATTTAAAGCCAAGGTTATGCTCTTCACTCTTGAGTCTACAATGTCTATAGATAAAGAATACAGTTGTCCTTAACCTGACAGATGTTAGCGGGAGTTTTCCAAAGCAGTATCTTGGTATGAAGTCAAATCCTAACCTGCTGCAAATCTCTTGAGACTCCAGTAAAGTTAACAGCATTGTGCCATTTCATGGGAGGCTGGACTCTGGCACAATTTAATCCAGACACTTTTAATTATTCTAGCCAGCAGTTCAACTAATGCATGTTTTCACAAGGAAATAGAGTGAAAAAAGGCAGATTCTTACCTTGGCTTTTTTGTCTCTTGACTAGTTTTGGTCATTTATTCTTTGATATTCTCTAGCAGTGCATCCTCAAGTGTATCCCCATCTCTTCTTGAAGGCCTGGCCTTTAAGCCCACAGTTGTTATCCCTCCCAGATATGACCCAACAGTTGTTGAGTCCTGGGACAGTGATGGAGCACAGCTGATTTTCCTTGTTCATGACATCATTAATTGTCCTTTATGGGAAAAGATATTTTACATGTATCCACATCATCACTAGGTAAGGCTCAGGAAAAAAAGACCAGATGTTGGGTTTTGTGGTGGGTTCTTGTGGCTTTTCCTCCACTTATTTCCATATAAAGAAACCTCTGATTGTGATCTCCGGTCAGGATCAGTTGTCTAAATCCTTCCCTACTTCCATTTGTCCAGATTCCTGAACTGACACAAAACTGCGTGGGTCTTCATCATATTTACCCACCTGGCATCACTGAACCAGGAGTACAAAGACTCCAGACCCTTAGAGCTCCTGTTTCCCATTCCTCTAGTACCTGGATATACAAAAGTGAAGCTGAGTGTTATGGGTTTCTGTGCCCTCAAAACCCCAAATCCAGCATTTCTCCCTGGAAGCACAGAGGTGAACCAGCTCTGTGTGTCTTGTGAGCCTTGCTACAAACACATCCAGGTTCATCCAGCCTTGGTACAAACACATCCATGTTTATCCAGCTGGGAAGGTCCTGCTTCAGCTGCTTCACCAACCTCCTCTGGGCACTCTGGGCTGCAGGACTCACGTCCACATGGATGGCGACAATGATATGGAACTATACAGAGATGTCTGACAACTTCCTAGGGAGGAGCAGAGAAGAGAAGGCATTCTGCCTCAAGCCTCATTCAAGAAAGATCCCTCGGAGGCAACTCCAGGCAGCCAAGGCCATCTCATGCTGCTTGTGACTCCCTGAGGAGCAGCATGAACCAGAAGCATCACTTGAGGGTTTTACCATGTGAAACACATGAGGATTCCACTCAGCCACGAGTTTAAGATCAGAATATAAAGGCTAAGCAGAACACGGCATAAGGTACAGTAAGAGGTCAACATTCATATTTGAAAAAATGGGAGTGATGGTAGTTATTCCAGAGCGTTCTTAGAAAGCTCAGCAAAGTTCTGTGTGATTCCCTGATGTGCCCTATCAATGCCAAGGGCTATTACCTCTAAAGCAATCATCCTCCAGTGTCTCCTGCCAAAGTATGATTTACAGAACACACCACAGAGCAAACCAGAGACAGCTCTGAGAGATGCAGAAGCAGCAGCCTGTAGCACCAAGGATGTTGCTGGCAGGGAGCTAAAGCCTGTGGTACTGGCTTCTGTAGAGAGCAGGACTGGGTCTGTGAACAGCTGTCCTGGCTTTACAAGGGTGCTAATAAACCTTCCAGCACTTCTCCTGCCTTGTTCCATGAGCATCTATCCTACACCTTGAATGATTGCTGGAAATGGGAGCTTTACACAAGATACTTTTCCCTTGGCCTTGCAGATACATGGATTATGTTATCTCCTCTGGACTTGCAGATACATGGATTATGTTATCTCCCCTCTCATGACAGCACCCAAGAAAGTCACAGGTGAAATCTCAGCAAGCTTCTTGAAGTTCCCTTTCTTGCTGCTTTAGCTCAAGGCAGCAATGGATCACTCAGGTTATATCCCTGAAGCTTCTTTTAAAATGTTACTACAAACATGGAAGGCGACATTTTCCATTGTTTTCCTATGACTCCGGAAAACTCAAAGACAGAGTCAGTTGAAGAATATAACTATCATCCTAAACACTCAATTTCTCAAATATGATGCTCATTGCTTTTCCAAGTTACTTCCACCTGATATTCCATCAGAATACAGACAGATACAGGATACATCAAATAAACTTTATGTTATAAGGTCAGAGAAACATGCACAACGATGACACAGCATTTATAACAACAACTGCTAGAAATGAAAAAATCCACAGTGTCCTAACTCATGAGGAGAGTCACTAATAACTCCAATTCAGTGCCAGGCAGAGATGCTTTTAACTCGTGACCCAGTAAGCTATCAGCTGTGAAATAATGTGTTCACTTAAAAAAAACAAAGCAAAAAACCAAACCCTAACAAATCCCACCAGAAAAAAATAAGACTGAACATGTTGCTTATAAAATGTTTACACTCAGTTTACCAATTTGTGCAGTAATAATACTCAGAGTTTGTTTCTCCAGAATGGCTTTGGGATGCTAAATGCAAAACAAGAATTAGAAGACTTGAAAACAGAGAGCACATAATTGCTACCAGAAAAGAGATGGCACCAGCGTATCACACACACTCAATTAAATCCATATGGCCATGGCTATTTTCAGTTAATTCCCTTGTTCCTAAATTCCCTTGTGTCCTTTCTTCAGAGCTGATGTGTTCCTACTCTCAGGGACGTCTCCTGTAGCTGCATTTCATGGCACAAAATGGGGCCACTCTGGACTGAGAAGTGAAGGAAATCAGCATTTTGGGACCTGAGAGCATTGTCTGGAGGAGGGGAAGCACAGAAACGCCTGGGAAGGTCGGGCAGCAGCGGGTGAGGGCTGGGCTTGGAAGGGTGAGAAAACAATGGGGAGCAATGTCACTGCTTTGGAGTGGGATGAGGCAGAACAGAAAAATGTCCTCCTAAACTTCCTTATCCAAACACTTCTAGATTCCAAAATAAATAAAGAAGAGGCTGGATTCAGTGGAGTTACCTGAGTCTCAAGGAGTTTTTCAGTTTGTTTTAAGAGTCACTGTGTGTCACAACTCTGCCATTTCTTTTTATGATGATGTCAGATTCCTGCTCTGGAAACCTTCCTTCCCTCCAAGTTGCTGTTAAAGCTCAAAAAACCTTCCGGTTTGCTTATTTATATCAGTTTTGTCAAAGACTGTAAATAGAGTAACTTAGTTTCTTTATTAAAAAAATAATAGCAAACAGCATTTGTTTTTCTTCTGATTTTGTTAGTTTTTCTAATAGAAAAAGCTAATCAAACAGTATTTTCAAATATTTTAAAATACTGAAAGCACATACAAAAAGCCTTGTGAACATCATATGGTTGGAGTGTTGGAGTTTCCCCAGTGTCTAAACACAAAAACTAGACATTTCCCTTTTTTCATCCCTGAAAACTGACTCTCACTGTATGACCAGCTATGACAAACTCGGAAAAGAAAAGTGATTGAGATCAGCCCTTCCCAGGGGTCTATTCTGATGGAGCTGAATGGAAACTCCTGCTAATGTCTGATGAGAAAGGGAAACTAGAAATGTGTGTCCTCATGTAAACAATGCAAAATGGAGGAGATGCTGCCAGGGTAGATGTGATACTCTGAAGCACAATAGTATTAATAAATGTAAGAAGAAATTGTCCAAAGAGCAAGAATAATTAACCAAACTGCAAACTGACAGCCAGACCTGAACTTTGTGAGAGAAGACTCAGAACAGGCGTTTGTTTTGCTCATTATCTTTTTCTGAGTTCAAGGCACCTACGGCTAAAGAGAGGCTCAGTCTGAAATTTCAATCTGGCAACTTTTTGAAGTCAAAAGCACAAACAGGTTGCAGGTTAGGAGACTTGTACAGCTAAAGAGGATTTGAAATTGAAAGTTTTGAAATACTAACCAGAGTCTTATGTTTGATATGAAAACCCTTAATGATATGATATCTGATGGGCATTTCTGATAGAGCAGAAATCTAGAGCCAGGAGAAACTCATCTCTCTCCCTCTGTGTCTTTCCTGAAGCAGCTTCCAGCCTCACATGGCTTCTTGGCTTTTCTGTGGCTGCAGAGAATGCAGGAAACATGACGTTCACATGAACCCAATTTCACCTTGTTTGGCCCTTCACACCTGGTTTTATGTACATGTATATGTATCTTGAAGCATTGCCAGCTAGACTCTTGCCCACAAAGGAATTCTATCAGACACTGAATAGTTCTGTGCTCCATGAAGATGTAAGGCTTTTGAGGGCAATTTGTAGCAAGTGGCTATGTGCCAAGCAAACTGCTGTGCAACTAGTGATTGATGTCCTTGCTGATATTCCCTATTTCTGTGCCAGGTTCCTGCAGCAAATCCTGCAGCAAACTGGCATCTCCACTCAAGTGAACAAGGCTAGGGTAATTGATACGTGCTGGGAGTCTGCCCCTTCTCAGCCATGGATTTCTTTGGACAGCCACTCACCTCTAAAATCTACTCTTGGAGAACTGAGGGAGCTGTTTCACACATAAATATAAATTTGGCTTCCTGTCCCTCAAATTACAGCCATACTTTAAGCCAGAGTGCTGCTGAGCTTTTTTTTTTTTTTTTTCCCAAGCCAAGGAGATAACACTTACTTAGAGCAGTTGGGCACCTAGACCTCCTATAAAAATCACAGAACTCCTAGGCTGAGAGCCAAAAGCCCGGAGGATGACATGGGGAAAAAATAAAATTTGAAAAGAAAAATCAAACTGCTTTCCTCACTGTTGGGACTGAAGGACTTTTGCTTCTTGGAGTAGCTCCTTAAGGTGCCAGTATGAACAAGCTGGTGTTTAAGACGCAGGTTAAGAGGCAGGCCTGGACAGAGGTGCCAGTTTCTGAATCCACACTGGCACAGCAGAGCTGAACAGAAGGCACAGGAGGGGTGATGAGAAGTCCAGGGCACACTTCTGGCACCAGTGTCCTCCAGCCAAACCCTGGGGCTCAAACCTGAGTGCTTACCCAGGCACTGGCTCATGGCATGGGCTTCACTCACTGGCCTGAAGGGACCAGTTCCAATCCTTTGGCCACTGGACGTGGTGGATTTGGAGAACACATTTAGCACAATGCTAAACTGCTAATGCAGATTAAAATGCTTCAGAATTAATGCCAGTGGAACACATTGGAAACAGTAATTAAGATAAAATTTTCCATCCCACTTCATCAACCACAGGTACCATGTTCCCCAAACTGCCTTTTAAGTGAGCTAACCTCTAAAGAGAAACCATTAATGCTATTACTTCTGTAGCATGGGCACAATATAAAATAACAAGTACATGATCTGTGAAACATTTGGAAGGAGCACTCAAGAGTCTAAACCATAAAATATCTTTAAAAATAAGGCTTATAAATAGATGTAAAAATATCTTCTTTAGTCTCAAGTTGTAAAGCATTCCATAGATGGAATTCAGAAAGGTCCCTCCTCACTTTCAGATGTTTCTTTATAAAACAGTTAATTAAAAAATTAGAAATAGCATAAAATTATATTACAATTATTGCATTACTTACAAATTCAGCTGTCAGTAGAACTGGAAAACCCAGACCATCTGCTCAAAGTGCCAAGGACAATCCCTTTCCTTTGGGGTAAATGTAAATAAAGCTGTGCTGTAAAGACAGACCCACTGCAATTTAGTAGATTTGCTGTTAAAAAGTGAAACCTGCTTGGTTTCCAAGCACCTGGCTTGTGCAGCTTTATGAAGGAAATGAGTGAGATAACAGCGTTTATGAATGAGTCCTCACCACTAATTTGGTTTTCCTTCTTACTATTTACTGCCATGATTACCTCTGAAGGCAGAGAAGAGAAATATTTATTTTTTTACCTAAACATTTCACACAAGTGATGCCAAGTCCAACAGTTGCCAGATGTAAACCAGCAGAATATTTACAGTAGGCCCTACCAGCAGCCTCAGCTGATGGAGAGAGCCTTGGCAAGCTGCTGAAGCTTCTCCTTCAATGGGTCTTAGCTAAAGTGTAATGCATAAAACATACCTTCAGCACACAGCAATTTGGACTTGGCTTTTTCCTCCTGTATATTAGATTTTCTTGTATTAAAATGCAGTGTTTCAAGTCCCTCTACTGAATTTTTACAAAGATCTAAGAGAAACAAAACATCAGTCTGAAAAATAAAGACAATACACTTTGTCTGTTTCTATGGTTATTTTAAATCAGTTTTATGCTGGCTTTGACAGGGGTCTATTAAATCAAAAGCCAAAGATTGAAGTGGGAGTTCCAGTAGAATTGAATGAAAGCTAAAATAACTGCAGTCAAAGAAGGGGTCAAAACCTATGTACTGTTTCAAGAGCAGCTTTCTTTTATTTGTAACAATGATTTTTAAGCTGCTAAATATTCTGAGCATGGAGAGATGCCACGAAAGGTGCTGGAGTGAGCCCAAATCCAGCAGGACCTCTGCCTGTCTCTGGATGCAGAATTCCAGCCACAAAACTCCCCCATAGCCACAGCCTCCTCCAAAATCCCTGAGTGCAGCCCCGAGTGCCTTCTGAGGAGGGGCATTCACCCCTGAGGAGGTGATTTCAGATCCCTGATTTCAGATCCCTGATTTCAGATCACTGAAAACCCCCGAGTAGCTGAGGAGAGCATGGGAGGAAACACAGAAATGGTCTCAGCTTGGCAGACAAGCTCCCTTTATAGCCCAGGAGCTGGTTTGCTGTACGAGATTATTCGGGAAAGAATACAAACCCAGGAAAATGTATTTTTGTGGGTTCCAGCCTTAAACAAAGCAACTGTTCTGAGATAAAATTCACATGGACACAATGGTGTTTAAAAAAATCCCTATTGATTCACTGTGACTTTTTGAAAGATAAGTTGTTTTTGTAAGACTGTTGTCTGATAACTCGATGGAAAATCCTCAAGGCTTTTCTTGAGAAACACTGGTATTTTTTCTGTAAATATGTTTCTATTTTCTCTTTTTCTTCATGCCATTATTGATCTCAAAGACCTCACATCCTCTCACATGTGAGAATTTAAACAAGCACGTGCAAGGCAGTGACATTCTGAGCTGTGAATGTCTCTCTTTCATGGGAGTCCTATTTCATACCCATTTAATGATATCTAAACCTGTATTAAACAATGATATAACAGAGCAAAGACCTCAGCATGTCAAGAGCACAAGTTTCCAGAGGGGAGAAAAGGTCAAAATCAATCATATAAATTCCACTGCTTGCAAAGAAGCAACTCTGTCAGAGTGATGTTAGAACTGATGGTTTTACAATAGTTACTGTCATCATTTACAAAAACCTGATATCTCCTAGTGAAAATGGGGATCTCACAGGAAACCTCAGTCAGGACTAGAGAGGAAAGCAAACCTAGAGCAGAGAGTGCTTTGTGTTCACAAAAACTGTGATGGGTTTGTTTACAGCATCTGCTTTGTTTTCCCAATTCTATAAAATATGTGGGAAGAAATGCAATGGATTTCGCATGGTGTTGGGGGTGCTCTGTAGAGAATTTTTCCCATTATCATGCTAAGGAAGTCGGCCAGGCAGCTACCTCAGCTTTGGATTCTCAAGACAAAGGGATGGGTGGGGGCTGTCTCCCTCCCTCAATCGCTGGCAGGGTTTGGGGGTCAGGGTGGCTGGTCGTTTTTCCTTCCTTGGGATACTCACCAGTCCGAACGCTGAGGACAGAGGTTTCTCTGCAGTCGGATCTGCTCTGCACCCTGCACTGCCACAGCCTCCTGCTCTGAGAACAGCGCTGAGCACCGGGACGCAAACGGTGAGCGGAGTTTCCTTCACCCTTCTCCCACCTGGGATACAGCTCTGCCGCCTCCGCCTCCCTGCTCCTGCTGCTGCTGCCATGGCAGAGCGTCTGAAAAAGGGACTGGGACTGAGTTTTGTTCAGTTTTGTCACTGATTTTCATAGCTGAGGTTGTTCTTGTTTGTCTTGTAGACATATCAGTAATGAAGTGAATTGAAGGGAGGGGATTTTCACTCTTCATTTTAGGAAAAGTTCCTGCCTTTTTCTTGGCAGTACCTGCCCCACAAACCAGGACACGTGGTACCCGTGATTACAAATTAAAGACCTTCTTAACAACATAAATGTTTCACATCACTTACCTGGTCAAATGTGAGCACTGAGCTGAGCACTTTGCCTTTCCTTCCAAGCCTCAGCCACTCCCCTCTCACCTGGAGACCAAGACACCTGGTTGTGTGATCAATGACTTCAGTTCCTGAATTAGATCTACAGTGCAATGGTTCTGCAGTTATCTGGTTTGTGTTAATAAATTACATCAAACTATTTCAAACTCCCTAAGAGAGAAAAAGTCCAGATCAGAGTAATCACTACACATTTCAGTTTTCTGACTTTATTTTTTTGTCATTCTGTCATTTTAGTTATCATCAATTTTATCATATTGGAATTTAGGGAAGAAAAGTGAGAAGGAGGGAGTGGAAGCAAAGGAGAAAACCCGAAATGTACTGGAGAAAATTTGGAAAAGTAGGAAGCTGGAGGGACAATTTAGTAGCAAAGCTCCTTAGAAGAATAGGCCATATTGCTACTTAAAAAACAAACAAACAAACAAACAAAAACAAACAAAAACCCCATAAAATTAAACAAAACAGAAACACTGCAGCTAAAACCCAGGAAAAAACACAGACAAGCGGATCCAAAAGAAAACCCTCAAAACCAACAGAAAAGAGTGTTAGTTTTCCATTGCCAGTTGAGCAAACTGTGTCTTTCCAGCCACCTCCACAGGATGCTTTTAACCTGCAGGACTCTCTTGGGGATGGTTTATTATTCCATCTAATCCCGTTTTTGGGGTTTTGATTTTGTTAGACCCAGATGTCTCAGCTTGTGCCCCCAGTTTGCCAGCCCCTGTGAGGAAGATGAACCATCATGAACAGCTTGGTGCTTCGGCACCCTGTCTGTCAGGCCAGAACAGCAGAGGTGTTTCCAAAGCAGCTTCTTAAGAGCAGCTTATCTCTTTCACTATCCAGAGAACAAAGCAGAGCATAAACCAATACAATGAGAAAAATGTAATGGAGAAAAGGCAAAAATACATCTGAAGCCAAAAGATGTTATCCAGAGATTACACTGGAGCAGGGGTAGTAAAGAAGAGGGATGGAGCTGAGGAATTTCTTCTGAGTTTTTAAATGGTCAGCAAAATGGTGCAATTACATAACACAAATTCATTGCAGGCAGTGGCAGAGATAGAATTGCAACTTAGGATTAGGGGAACTGTTTCTGGGACAAGAAAAGATTTTTCTATTTTCTTACATAGGGCATTTGTTTCTTAATTTTCCAGGCATTCCAGCCAAGTGCTCAGTTGCTTAATCCAGCTGTAGTGGGTTTGTAATATTCCACTCTCAGTACTTACACTGTTATGAAATATCTTCCTCTAAAAGAAAAAGCAACAAAAAAAACCCCAGAAAACAAAAACAAAAACATAAACAAACAAACAAACAAACAAACAAAAAACCAAAAGAAAACCAAACAAAAAAACAAAACAGTCCCCCTGCCAAGAAAGGAAGAAACGAAGAAAATGAAAGACAGGAAGAAAGGAAGAAGGGAAGATGCCATGGATGTGTAAGAAAATGTCTCTCAAATTTTTCTATTAAAAAAAAAAATTCTACTTGAAAGAGCAACTAAATGATAACAGCAGCTGTACATGGGGATCACCCTGTTCACCAGCTCCCCTCCTTCCCTCGAGAATGACCGGGGGAAAGTCAGCAGCAGCCAGAGAAGTGTTTTCAGACAGCAGGGTCTGCACAACCACAAATGGACTGCACTTCAGAGCTCCCTGGACTTCTCCAATTTTTCCAGTACAAATCCATGCAGAAACACAGTGATGTTCCCTCCAAAGAGCTGTCTGGGAGCACACACAATTCCTGCCACCACATGCTGTTAAAACTGGGGGAGTTTTTGGCCAGGATAGCATCAGAGCAATGCAGCAAGCTCCTTCAGGTGAGGCATCCCTGCAGGAAGGCAGCAGAGCCGGGCAGGATGGAATTCTCCAGCTCTCCTTGTCCCAGCAGGGAAGGGAGAAGCCTGGACCTCTCTGCTGGGCTTGAGACTTCCAACATCCTGTCAGTCCTCAAAGTCTGACTGTGCTGTTGTGTCCAAGAGGTCAAAAGGGAGATTAGAGACCAGGGGAAGGGAACAGAGACACCAGCCTGGAGGACAAGAGAAGTAAAACTGATGCTTCAACATCTCTAAAATCTCCTTTACTTCCGCTTTAGAAAGGTAAATATTTGAGTAAGAATCTCTCAGGGAGTATCTGAAAGTTGCAGTTAGTGTTCTGTCTTTGTTCCAAAGGTCCACAGATAAATTCCAGTTCCCAGAGGCAGATCACTGTCTCAGAAATTCACTTGGACAAGCAAAGAGCATGAGATACTTCAAGATTTAACGATTACAAGGCAGAAAGATGACTTCCTGGAAATATTCTGCAGTGAGCATCCCATCACTTACAAGAAGTTTGTAGAGAGCAAACAAAGAAAAGTGAGCAACAGAAGGAAAAGAAATTCATCCAGAGATGGGGCTGCAAATTCAGAATGCATTCAGTGAACTCTGGCACAAGCATTGGAGCCATCAGGGCTCCCTGATATACTCCCCTGAAATTGCATCTTGTGCTCAGAAAGGGCTCACATAGAGCAACCACATTGCTAGTGCTGATTCTGCTCCACTTGACCACCCCCTCATGCAGAAAACAGTGTAAAAGACAACAAAGAAAGAAGAAAAATTTAGTGTTGAGGTGTATGAGATGTTTAAAAACATAATTTGGCATGTTCAATTGTACCAATTATTTAAACTACGCATTAAAGAACTTTGAGCATGTTTAAACTAAGTATCTGAAAGGATCTAAATAATTTTATCATATTTGCAGTACTGGTAATATAAGAAATTCCACACCAGATTAACTGGGCACAAAACAGCAGTGAGATTTAGGTTTAAACAGGGTGATCCACATAGGAAGCGATTTCCCAGCTCCCTCATATACCCTGATGCTGGTTCTAAAAGGATGAGCTGGGTGGAAATGGTGCTGTGTGTGTACCTGGTTCAGGAGCCTGAACACAGCCCTGCAGTGCCTCACATGGGGACAGAAACACGGGGCTGCTTGGGATAGGGAATGGGGAATTGGGAACTGGAAATGAGCCATGGGATATGGAATGGGGAATGGAATATGGAATATGGAATATGGAATATGGAATATGGAAGGGGGAATGGGAAATATGGAACATGGAATAGGGAATATGGGATGTGTAATGGGAAATATGGAAATATGGAAATATGGAAATATGGAAATATGGAATAGGAAAAATGGAATGTGGAACGGAAAATAAGGAATATGGAAATATGGAATGGGAATATGTAATAGGAAATGTAGAATGAGAAATATGGAATATGGAATGGGAAATATGGAAATATGGAATATATAAAGATGGAAATATGGAATGGGAAATATGGAATATGGAATAGGGAATAGGGAGTAGGGAGTAGGGAATAGGGAATAGGGAATAGGGAATATGGAATATAGAATGTGGAACAGGGAATAGGAATATGGAATGTGGAAATATGGAATAGGAAAATATGGAACAGAGAATGTTTAACGGAAAATATGAAATATGGAATATGGAATATGGAAATATGGAAATATGGAAATATGGAATATGGAATACTCAAAAGGAAATAGGAAATAGGAAATAGGAAACAGGAAATATGGACTAGGAAATATGGGATATGCAATATGCAAAAGGAAATATGCAACAGGAAACATGTAATGTAGAACAGGAAATATGGAATGTGGAATGTATCTGGACCACTGCAGGGGCTGGAGGCTTCTCTCCACCTTTCTCATCCAGTTCTTGTCTCCACCACACAAAGAGATTAACAAAGTAAATCCAAACCTTATGTTTCAAGACAAACAAAAATGAAAAAGCTTTTGCCTTCCACCATTTTCTGATTGAATTTCAAATAGTTTTCAATCAAAAACTTTATCACATTGGCTCTTAAGCAGAGCACATGTTGAAAATTTCTGCTATTTCCTTTCAGTTGTGGCACAGGAGCTTTTCTGTTCCCCTGAGTTTAACAATATCTGTGTATGTGTCCTCCCACTCTCCATGGGAAGAGAGCTGGGTTGGTGCAGGCTGTGTTTCATTTCTCCAGTTTCATGTTAGATCTGACAGGAGGAACAACTATGTACTTGTCATCCCATTGCAGGCACTTCCTTCTTTCATCACCAGGCCCATATGCTTTTCAATAGATTTCATTTCTACAGCTTTGATCTCCTTTACAAAAGTCAGACTGCTCCACTGTACAAGAATGTGAAAAAAAAATCCTGGAAAAGAGCCTCTAAAATATTGTATCTTCCTTCCCCACTTTTATTTTTATGTTTCCTATTCTTTCTGTACTTTGCCATAGGGTTCCTCATAAAATATCTGGACAAAAAGTCAACATTTTCAAATTAATTTCTCACACTGAAAAGTCCTTTTTCCTCAGACAACCCCAGGGCACTAATAGCATCTTTTTATTTATTCCTGACTGCCTTCCCTTCCATCCATTAAACGTCTAGATCAAGGGATCTTGGACTCAGCATGCACAATCTTATCACGCTGTTTCCTTAATTTAAATGCTTGCCTTCACTCCACAGAGTCTAATACTTCATATGCTCATTGCAGGTCTACTTAATTCATCGAGCTGATGAAACATTTTAAAAAATATTAATATTAATTATTCATGACAGTCAGTTGTGTGTGTCCCTGCCCCAGTGCCAGCCCTGGAGAAATACAAACAGTCAGTCTGGTTGATTAGTGCAAGCACAAAGGCAGATTCCTATCTTATTCTCCCTGCATCAGAATAACTGTGTTTCACTTTTCACGGGGGCATATCCAAATATTTGTTCACCTCTGAACTGGCGTCCCCGTGGCCACTGTTTCTTCCACACTGCCCAGATGCTGAGAGACTGTTGTCACCCCAGGCAGCTACACTGTAGTCCTGAGCCACGGTGACACTGCTGAGTCCCGAGCTGGGGTCACACTGCTGCGTCCTGAGCCACAGTGACACTGCTGAGTCCTGACCCATGGTCACACTGCTGAGTCCTGAGCCATGGTGACACTGCTGAGTGCTGAGCCATGGTCACACTGCTGAGTCCTGAGCTGGGGTCACACACCTTGCTCTGCCTGCTGAAACCCTGGGGAGTGTGGGACATTGGGGCAGCTGGTGGGATGGCAGTGGAGGAAAACAACTTCTTTTGGCTGATGTGCCTCCTTCCTGAGCACGAGGGAGAAGGAGTTACTCTGGAGTTACCTGTGATGGATGGAGGCTCACAGAGAGGGACACAAACCCTGCCCAGGGCTGAGGGATGCCCCACACATAGCAGGGACCATAAGGGATGCCTTAGTCCCAGGATGGAACTGTGACACTGTGGACAGCATTTCTCCCCACAGCCAGGCGTGGCAGGAACAGCGGCCTCCAAGAGCAGGGGAGTCATTCCTGAGCTGCCCCAAATGTGCAGTACTGCCAAAAATTGGGAATTGCCATCCCTTCAAATCTGCTGTCCTAAGGGGGATTCTGTCACCCAAACACATCCCAGCTTTGGCTTTCAGTAGGACTGCCTCGCTCCCAGAACATGATGGGGAGATGGGAGACCTGAGGAGGGACAGCACCAAAGGTAATTCATACCCAGAAACTCCCACAGTTTATCATCTAATTCCAGCACAGTTGTGTTCAAGGAAATTTCAGCAAAATCAGTGGAACTAAATTTAACCCAGTCACGTTGCTGAGGTGCAACCTGAGGAATGTTTCTGAAGATGGGTCTGGATGGGGTGACCTGTTTTCTGACTTAACTGAATGCACCATCAGATTGTAAGCCTGAAACACAGCTCCAGCAGAAATCAAAGGGAGTTCTGTCTTCAATGAAAGAATATTTCCCCCTCAAGCCTTCAGCAGTGCTTTGCAAACGATGAGACATCTGAGCAGCTGTTCAAATGCTCCAGCTCTGGCCATCAAACAGCTAACGAAAGAGGGGGCAGTTCTATGCTCTGATCCTTTTTATTTCAGAGCTCTGCAGTTCTGGGGTCTGCTGTGGAACAAAACACAAACTGTTCCGAACCATACAACATCCCTCTGGGGAGGTGGCCTCATTTCCTCAGCAGAGGGAAAAGCAGAGGTAGCAGAGGAGAGCAGCATTCCTGGAGATTTCCAAGGCCCTGCAGGAGATACCGTTCATGCCTTCAAAATTCCTCTTATCCCAGAACTGCCTCCCGCAGTCCAGTCAGGCAACTTTGAATTCAACCTTAGTAATTGAAAATAGCCTATCTTTCTCTCACATAAGAGACTATAAAAAATTTTACCTTAAGACAGAAAACTTTAAATCATTATATATCAGAGCTTTCATCTCAGTGCTTTTTCTTAATGAAAAGATTTATTTCCAGCAGAAATGCAGTTTAAAAATATATATTCTTGCACTTCTAAAATACATCACCCTTTTTTTTCTTTATTTATTTCAGTAAAAGATTATGACATCAGTATAAGAAGCTAGATAGAAAAGAATTTCCTTTGTACTAACATTTCATTTTTTGTTGCTTCAAATCCCCAGGTCAAGGTGTCAAGTTGCCCTTTACATGCAGTCAGAGTTTCAAACAGCCACTTTGCAGGATTTGTAGTGATGTGCATCCTCATCCTGGGATGGACACTCATCAGGACCACTGCACACTACAGAACTTTCCATGACGGGTAAATTCAGCCTCTCCAGTGAGGTTCCAGGCTGTTACTGAACACTGATGTCATGTTTAAATAAGTCCTGTATTAAAGCAGCGAGGGGCTTTGGACTGCTTCTAGACTTTGAGGTATTTTCATACTGCAGCTGCACTGTGAACACCTAATTAATATTTCTCTTTTGCTGCCACCTTCTCTCCTTTCTCTTCACCCCTTCCTACTGCTGTAATTCCTTCTCAACTGCTACCCCACCCAGCTCCCTCTGATTTGGAGCCACTCCCTGACAGAGGCGAGCTTTAAAAGCAGGGGTTGTCTTTATTTTCATCAAGAGAAATCACAGCTGCAAGTTTCAGTACCCACAGAGGCTTCTAACTGTGACTTTTTATTAGAAGTGCTAAATTGGGAGTAATAAAAACTCCCAATTTAATAGTTGAATAAAAAGAGGAAGCTAAAAGCCAGCACGGCTGTGGAGGAGCAGCAGTGAGACTGGAGGTGCTAGATATTTGGGTTTTAAATGGCTCAGCTTTCTCCTGTGTTTTATGGCTTTACAGCAAGGCTCCCCAGCAAGCTGCTCTGGGCACAGCCAGAGCTGTGAGCTGTTTGCTCATGAGCTGGACAATGTGGCTGTGTGCTCTGGACCCACAGAAACACTGGGCTACCCTTCTGTGACCACACAGGGATGGCTTTTGCACAGCAGTTGGGAGCAAAAGTCCTGGCTAGGATTTTGTGAAGCATTCTGCAGACAGACCTGGGGCCAGGACCTTTGAAAGAGCAAAAGATTTATCTACAAACAGGGCTGTCTGTCTCTTTGTAGCACAAATGTTTCAAATCTGATTCTTATTTCTTGTAAGAAATTTGGGGTTGTTTTCCACAAACAAGGCAGGCTTCCAAAGTTGGTTTTGAGCAGCAAGGGGTAGCCATGAAAATTCAATGAGAGTGCTACTGGAAGCTTCTGCCCAAGCAGCCAAAAGTAACCCTGATGTCACCAACATCACATAAAAGGCCACACTACCAGACCCCACTATTGCCAGATCTCCCCAGACTGCTGCCTGGTAGTGAACTGCGCTTTCATTATTCTGCAACACCATATTACAGGAGTTCAGTTTTATTTCCAAAGTTAGAATTCAAACTGGACTAGAACCAGTAAACCCAGCATGCAAAACAAAACAAACAAAACAAAACCAAAACCCCAAACAAACAAACAAACAAACACAAACAAAAAAAAATCCCAAACAAAAAAACATAAAACACCAAAAACCCACAAAAAACCAACAACCCAAGACTGGACCAAATCAAACCACCAAAACAAAATAAAACAAAACAAAACAAAACAAAACAAAACCCAAACAAAAAAACTACACACACACAAAAAAAAACCCAAGCAAAAAAAAAAACCACCCTTCATCCCCTTCCTTAGTTTTTTTTAATAGAGCTCATAAGCCAGCTTTGTGGTCCATGTAAATATAGCAAGCATTAAACAACAATGTAAACATAATTTTTGAGAAGATCTGGTTTTGTCAGAAGTCACAGCTACACATGCTAACTTCAGAAAAATTATCAAAGGCCTGAGGAAAACCTAATCTAAATGATGAAACAAGTTTCTATATAAAATGAACAGACAACTCAGCAACATTTGTTTAAATAAGGACAATTCATCTCTTATTCTTGGGAATAAAGGAAGGGTAGGCTTTAGCTTGATTGTGCCAGCTGTCCCTGTCAGTATTAGAGAGTGCTCTCAGTATACAATCTCTGCTTAGAAAAGATGCTTTAAATGTTACTTTTAATTATTTCCATATGCTAAAGCCAGGCTTTCTAGATTCAGGCAATTGCTGTTCCCCATGCTGTAAGCTCTAACTGGAGTTTTTAACCTTCCAAAGGCCCGGATGAAGCGCTGCTAAAATGTTCTCCAGGGAATTGTACAGGTTTATTAGCTGACTCTGTTAAAAAGTGCTGATTGCTGTGGGAGTGCACAGAAGTTACCAGGCAGGAATTATTCCAAGCTCCCTGGCAGGTGAAGCACCATCAGTTCATCCAAACAACAATCCCTGCTGGATGCCACCAGAAATTGTCAGGGAGAGGGGGATTTTAAGGAAGACCAAAGCAAGTGCACACAGTCCCCAGGGCCAGGGAGATCTGAGAGCAGAGGAACCAAAGGATGCAAAGCCTCAGCTCTGCTGCCGCCAGTGAGCAAATTCCCCTTCAGGGAAGGAACAGCTGGGCTGTGGTTACTGCCCCAGGCACACTTTGTGCTGGAATTGTCAGAATCCTGCACGGCTCTGTTCCCAGCACCACCCAAAGATGTGTGTGTCTGTGAGTATATATATATATGTGTGTGTGTGTATGTGTGTACATACATATATATATATGTGTGTGTGTGCGTGGTGGGGGTTGGGGGAGTTTTTACTCTTTCCCTTGGTGGAGAAAATTTTTTTCCATTAGCATGTCAAAGGAACCTGGCCCAGGCAACTCCCTGGTTTCTGATTAC
>PYHW01010122.1:1467917-1495363 GCA_013186435.1 Turdus rufiventris | reverse complement strand
CTTTTACCTGAGAGTTCCTGAATTTCCAAATTATAGTAAACTGGGATGGAGGGGATTTTCACTCTCCATTTGGGGAAAAAACTCTCGCCTTTTTCTTTTCTGGCAATTCTGTCCCCTAAACCAGGACAGTGTGTGTATTTCTGTCACCTGATTCACACAAGAACATTCCCATCCAATCCGCCTCTGAAAGCATTTGCTTCACCCATTTTAGTATTTGTCACTTGAGAAGTTTCTCTTCCTCCTCTTCTAGCAACTGCTTGTCAGAACCCGTGTCAGTCCCTAGTCTTGGAAATTCTCTCTTGGGTGGCATCTCCTTCCAGAACCTGCCACCTGCATTAGCAATTCCTGTCAAAACAGAGCAGGACCAACTGCTGCAATGAAGGAGGGAACCCATATGGAAATTTGGGGCTTACAGTTACTGAAAGAAGAAAATAGAATCAGTAACACTTCTTTTATTTGTTCTACCAAGGTCCTTTCAAATCCATGTAAAAGGACATTACCCTGTTTTCTGAATTTTGTGAAGCCTGATTTCTGAAAAGACTATAGTTGTTAAAGTTATTTTACACAAATTCCCTAGTCACAGATATTTGATGTATTTCAAGAAATTCTGGCATCTTTCTTTTGATGAGTTTTGGTGGTTTTTGCTTGCTTCTGGGAAATCTTTGCATAAAAACTTTGGATTAGAGGACAAAGTTTTTTGATAGCACAAAGGATAAAAGTTCTGTTTCAGTAGTAGATGAATAAAAATGGCTAGGGATTACA
This sequence comes from Turdus rufiventris, assembly GCA_013186435.1. Lineage (NCBI taxonomy): Eukaryota > Metazoa > Chordata > Aves > Passeriformes > Turdidae > Turdus > Turdus rufiventris. The sequence continues at coordinate 1,494,601 of PYHW01010122.1, read as the reverse complement.
TAAAGAAATATTACTTTGTTGAAATACATTCTTACTAAATTTTCATTACAGTTTTATCAGAACAGGCTTCTGAGGTTCATGATTCAATTCAAACCTGCAGAATTAGAAGCTGTGCTGTGATCCCCAAATGACCAACTTAGCCTTAGATTTATAGGCAATGAGAAAACTCCCAAGGAAAAGGAAATCCACCATCTCTGGCTGAAGACACTCCCTGTGGCCCAGTCTCTGAGGTTCTGGTCCTGGTTCTCCTTCAGACGATGGGAACCTTCCAGACTGCAAGAGCTCTCTGCTTGAAACAGGAATGGCAGCCTCATCTCCAGTGTTTTGGAGCTTTTCCCTTGCACCACATAATAGAAAACACTTTCAAGTTTCAATTGTTTCAAACAAAAGTGAAGAATATTTTAAATATCTAAAATATTTTCTGAAGTCTTTTTTTGTGATTTTTAAATCTCGTCAGTTCTTCCAGCACTCTTGTCCGTAGACTCACACACTCCATACTCAGGTTCCTTTCCTCAATTCTCCTCATTCTCATGAGGATTTTCCACCTCTCAGTTTCTCATGCAGCCTGGCCTGACTCCCAAAAGGGTTGTTTCCTACTCTATCACATTTTACAAAGCTTTTTTCCACAGCCTGCAGTAAAGGACAACTACTGGATTTCAATCTGTAAAATTTTGCAAACCTGGGAAGACCATTTAATTGATTTGTGGTGATGGAGGAGATGCCAGGTGGATCTTTCTGGAGGAGAAAAAATTTCCTGGTGCTGCAAAAATGTAAAAGTTGGAAACACCAGGGGCTGGTAATTCCACATCAATGAATTCTAAGGTCATCTAGAAGCAACAGCAGATAATTAAAAAGCATAACTGTACCACTGGCAACCTGATTTCAGTTAAATATTCCATCTTAAAACTGTTTAAATTAAAAGGAGAATGAAAAAAATCTGCTTTTTAAAATCCCATTTTCGAGGAATTTTTAAGGTCCAGTCACGAACTCTCCAAAAGGCCTGATTTTCCACCTCTGATCTCCCCTGTTATTTACAGTTTAGGCATTTTATTTATACACAGCTACAACTCTCCCTACTCCTTCCCCCAGAGGAGTGCCTAGTATTTAAAACATGCATTAAAGGGCTGGTGATACGATGCTAAATCTATTTCCGTCCTTGTAAATACTGCTTTGCTCAGGGGAGCTGAAGTGGTTTGGAATTCAACTTTATTTGACATTCTTATTTTGGAACAAGAATTGCCAAATGCCAGGCATAACATGAGAGCAGAGCAGGAGCTCCCTCCCAGTGCTATCCCCAGTATGACACTGGGGAGATTCTCTAGGAGTTGTCCTTTGGGAACAATCCCTGCTGTTACCTCTGCCTCACAAACATCAACAGCCGAGCGAGTGAAAGACAGCACAAAGTGCTCTGAAGAGAGATAGACCCCTCACTCCTCCCAGAGCATCTCCAACGCCTTGCACAGCAAGGAGGTTTCGCAGCAGTAGCTCAGTAACAAAGGTGTATGCATCTTATGGAAATGTTAATCCTTCCATTGTGCCAAGAGCAAGGAAACTGCTGTTTCTGATCATTCTTTTCCTTTTGTGCCTTGTGGCACCTGCCAAAGAGCAGGAGAGCTCTCAGTGAGCTCTGAGTGAGCTTCCCAAGCTCCTTGGCTTTCATGGCTACCTCGACACTTCCTCCAGGCTGCTCCCCATGGGAGATTATCACTCAAAATCTCTACTGCCTCACTCTTCCCCTCAGAGTTTTCCAAACTGGTTTTCCATCTGCTCCTACATATTTTTCTAAGCATTCCCATTCATACTAAATATTGCCAGACACAAGGCAGTATTTTAAATGAAACAGCATGTGCAAATGCATGCACATATATTTTTAGCAGACTGCTTTGTTTTCCCATGTAAATAACCAAGCAAAACAAAATTCAGGAAGAAAATTTAAATGCTGTTAATTGATTAAATAGAAACAGAATATAATAACAGAAAAAGCTATTAGTGTTTTGAGAATTTTCTTGAGAAATTAAAGAAAAGGTCTGAAATATACAGGTGCAAGTCAGTAAGGATAAATGCAAAGCAGTGCAGGGAGGACTAATCCCCTCCAAAAACAACAGAAAAAGCCCAACAACAACAAAGCTACAAGAAAAATCCCCACAAAACACAATGGAGGAAAAATGCAAGAAACAGTAATTTTCCAGACAAGGATACCAGAGTTTGGTAGATCACAAATTGAAACCAGCATTATCAGATCACTGCTCCACACCAAACTAACATAAAGTGACATTACAATACAGAAATCATTCCTGTGTCCAGACTGGCAGTGGCTCTGTTGGAATGAATTATCTGAGCACTGCACTGAAGTTTCACATCCACCAGACTGCCTGTAGGAGAGCAAGAACAATGACCCAACACCCAACACGATGCCACAGAATCATAATTCTATTGAAATTCCTGAGGAAAGGACTGAAATGGGATTGTGTGTCCTTTCAAACCTCCTATTTCTGTGGTTCCAAGTCTAAATCTGTATGTACACAATACAGAGGGGAAGAGAAGGAGTTAAAAAATTGTTTATCCTCTGTGGGCAAAAGAAAAAGTAATGGGCTCAGCATTCAGCAGGAAAGATTTGAGCAAGGCACTAAGAAAACTCGTGTGGTGAGGACAGTGGAGAGCTGTGATACATTGCTTTAGCACTGAAGGCTTTTGGAGAACACATTACAGGAACATTTATCAGGAAAAGCTTGGTAGAAGTTATTTTGCCTTGTGAAAAAGTATAAACTAGATGGTGTCTTGGGGTTTTTTCAAGACAAACCTTCCCCATAATTTAATATGATGTTTTCCAAAGCTATCTATTTGTCTGCAAATTTCAACATTTACTCTCCTCTGGGTTAGTCAGATTAATTTGTATTTTCTTCTTCACTGAAATCCTCTCTCAAAGTCCCATTCCAGGGCCACCCATCTTTATGACTGACTAGAAAACTGTCTGGACACTGTAAATATTTGCCCTTCTCCAAGACAGAGCACAGCACCTTCACAGGAATCCCAGCCTTGCAGTATAAGGGGAAGAAGCTGTGACTGGAAAACCAATCAGATGGAAACCTTCCACTGAGACTGGATGCTGCACTTGTTTCCTTGGAGTGTTAGCACAGCCATAATTCACAGCTGTGTTCATGGAGCTGTGGAAAGCTTCCCCACTGCTTCCAGGGTTTCATTACAGAACTGCAACCACAAAAAATTAACCAAATGTTTCAGCAGCCCAGAATGGTTTAGTATTAAGATCCTCTAATTAAATCTGGAAGGGGGCGGGTGGGGGGGGGTGGAGAGATTATTTTAGGTAGGAATTAACCAAAATGTGACCTGATGTGTAAACACTTTAACCACCAGAACCTGTGTTTTATTAGCAAAACATATTAGAAATAGGCTTGAACAAGTAACTGGAACACAAATATCCCATTTGAGAGGAGCTGGCATATAAAACTGAACCTGGATTTTCATTTTATAATTGAAGCCTCTCTGTATTATATCAAGCTATGGGCAAAACATATGAACTGTCAATTTGCCTACTTACAGCCCAAATAAACAATCAATATATTTAAAAGCACATTTTTCTAGCTACTCTATTTCTTCCACATTATTATTTTTCCTCCAAATTTCCTGAGTAACTTCCACTGGGACAGGTTTCAAGCCTTAGACTTTTATTTGTGTTTTCCCCAGTCAATACAGACCCTATGTAACAAGCCAGGCACCCAAAATGCCAACGTAGCCATTCATTTATTGAGAAAACTGGAGGAACCTCAGCTCACCTTCCTAAGATACCCAGTGAAAGAGCTGACTGAATGTAGAACATCCTGAGACTGCCAGGTTTCGCTGCCATACAAATAACCCACGGGAGCCCAGATCCACCAATCATGCACTCCTGCAGGAGGAAGTTGGAGTCATAAATCCTCTCCACTTTTGCTCAGAAAGTTTGCTTGACAGTACTCTGTCGCATACATCACATGCTGTCTGCTGAGTTCAAGGGCACGTTCTAAGTGGACATTTTTAAGTGGACCAAGGAACTCTTGGACAACATGATACAGCTGAATTAATCACTTGCACAGTAACATTCAGAGAGCATTAGTGTTTGGGGTATTCTAAGCATTAAAACAAGGAAGCATATTTAAAACAAATAAAGGTATAAATGATATCCCAACTTCCAAGCCTGGGTTTTGTTCCAATCTAGAGAACTAGCATAGTAACCATACACGAATTTTGGAATTAATTGTCAGAGGGAAAATGATGACTCCCCTGTTATAATGTGCACTTGAGCCACACGTATAACTTCGGCTCTGAGGAGTTGGGGATATGCAGAAGTGTCCAGTGAGTGCAATCTGGGCTTGTGGTGTTGGGACACAAGGGGATACAAATTCACAAGGTCCTTCAGAACAATCCAACAGTGCAGGAATTGACTGGACACACTATTGGGCTGTAGGATTTGTGCTTTCCAGGCTGCACTGTGACACCCGGGCACTCAGTTGTGCCTCTGTCCTTGTGGCCAACTAAAGCATTTTCAGACACCTGCATTTCTCTGCTCAGGGAGCTCTCTCACAATAACCCAAGCGACCTCCTAAACTTCACCCAAATTCAGTTTGCAGTGCAAAGAATGCCTTGGCCAATCTGTGAAATGAGGGTTTGGCTTCCCCGCATCCAAGTGCTGGGCAGGGATTCATTCAGAACGTGAAATAAATATCCCTGAAACCTTGGCCAAGCCTTGCTGTGCAGGGGAAGGCACTTCCTTTCCTGGCAGGATATACAAGCTGTACTTGTACAGTTCTTTGCCAGCTTTTCAGGGTAGAGCTGGCATTTCAGAAACAAAAATATAACCTATTCAATGGTCTTTTAAAACAAATTTCATTATTTGCATTAAAAAGTCCAAAGCTGTACTAGTTCTCAGTACCACAACAGTATTCCATCATAGTCATAACTGTGTATTTGCCAATAACTGATTGTGATTGGCTATTTTTGGCTTTTTTTCTTAAAAATTAATTAGTTAATTTAAAAAACAATTAAACATAATGTTTACATAATTCCCACATTCTAGAAGGAGAAAGCATTCAGCGTGAGCAGAAGGAAATTCGAATCTGAAAAGGGTTTACAACCCACAGAAGTAATGTGAGTTCTGGGAGACTGGATCAACTGATTCTCTCTTAAATAGAGACGTCAAATCTATCTCTTGGCATTTCTGCTGCAAACATCTAATTCTACTCTCATGAAACAACTAATCAGATTTAAAAGGCTTAGGCACAAATTCTAATGATACAGTGCAAATCAAGTACTTTATTTATTTTATATATTCATAATAAATTCAAACAGTTTAAATAACAGCTTTACCCTCAAGTCTGTATTAGTCATCACTAAAAATCAGAATATCACACGTTAACTATGCCCTTAGAGAAAAATAAACCAATCGGGAATTGCGGCAACACAGACCTTGATGATAAATGATGCATATTCCTCATTCTGTTACCATTATATTTCTCATCTTGTTGTCATTTTCCATTGAAATTGAGTGATGAAAATACACTGAAATTATAGTTAGATGTAATTAGGTGCAATTGACCTGTATATGAATTCTAACTCTGAACTACTTTTAGAAATAACTCGGGCTCGTGCAGACCTTTGTCTATCTCAGGAGCCAAGCTGTCCTGGCTGGTAAGGAACCTGCTGCCCAAAGCCAGGAGAGACATTCAGACACATTTCAAAGACATTAAGAACCATTTCAAAGACCATAACTTGCATCAAATTATTCATGAAGACATCAGCACACACCTTGCTTCTCACAGGCAAAAGGCCCTGCTTGTCTTTGCACTTTCAGGTGCAAAAGCCTCCCTCGTTCCATAGTAAAAGTATCCAGAGAATTCCTTGGCAACCAAGGAAGGGAAAGGCACAGAAGATGCCATAAAAATCTGCACACAGCCATTCTTTCTCTGCTCTCCAGGTTACATTTTTAAGCCCCCACTTATTCAAAACCACCTCCATTTACTCCTCTCACACTAAAAAGAGCTGCTGCATGACTGACCAATCACATCTCAAACCCCAAATTAAATGGCCACTATCATCCCTGAATCCAATACAAAAAAGTCCTAATAGCAGCACAAAATCAGCTGGGTAGTTATAGATAATGAGGAATTGTAACTTTTTTATCCCCTAAGATTTCATGAGTAGAGAAAGAAGCCAAACTCACAATCAATGCAGAGGAAAAGCAAAGAGACAGCGAATGTTACTGTCTATCTAGCTGTTCCTAATGCATTCTCCCCACTTTAATGATGACACAGATAAATCTCAAGTGCTCCTCTTTGCAGGCTGTGTGTTGGTGCAAGGTGTAACTTAAACCTTTTACCTCAAAGCACACTTCAAGCTCTGTTTGATGCTTTAGCCTAGAACAGCAAACCCAATAAATAGGAACCAGCATCACATCTGGTTTAATCAGGTATCAGAAAAGCATATTGAGTTTCCCAAAAAGGGGAGGAAAAACCAGTCACCACATCCATATTTTAAGAGCCTGTTATATAATCTGCACCAAAAACCTCTATAAAAGCTCAGCCGGTCAAACATGCTTCTGTTTTTATTCTTTTTGCCAAAACTATAAGTCTTTGAAGAAAAGGTTTTACTGCACTCAGTTTAAGTGTACCCTATTCAACAATACAGTCAATTGGAAATTCTTAATCAAAAAGTATTAATATCAATTTTTCCCTAACTGGAGTTGATGAATAAAAAAATGAAGTTACTATTAAAATAATCTATTTTATTTTTGGTTTCTGTAAAATTAGATACAATTTAAGAGCTCATTCCAATCAAGCACAGATAAATTTTCTTTCTTGAAACTCCATCCTATCCAACTCCAAATTAAGTTGCTCATGCAGCTTCCCATCCTGAAATCGCTGAGCTGCTCAGGCTGATTTACCTATTCTCAGAATACTAATAGAGAGAAAGGAAGTGCTGTAATGTTCATTTTGTAATTAATCCCTGCAGGTGGGTTTCAGTGGCCTTAATCTCGCATTGTCCAGGTCATTAACAGCCACTGATTGCCCTAAGCAGCCTCACCCAGGATCCCATCCATGGATCAAGGAGCAGTACACAAACTCCAGCCTGGGCTTTCAGTCTCAGTTTAAATCCATTCGTAGATTTTTGTTTCTTCTCCTGTTCTTTAGGTGTCATAATCTGACATCGATTTGTTGCTTTGCTTTATTTGGTGCCACTGATGGGAAAAACTGCTGATGCATCCCTGTGCTGTCCCTGTTTGGCTCCAGCACTGAGGGACTGTGCCCGGCAGGTGTCTCTGGCTCCCCTTGGCTCCCTGCTTCACTTCCCTTGGGAATAACTGTGTTCTTACTGTTCTACACTGCTGGATTTCCTCTTAGGAATAACTGTGTTCTTACTGTTCTACACTGCTGGATTTCCCTTCAGGAATAACTGTGTTCCTACTGTTCCACACTGCTTCACTTCCTTTCAGGAATAAATGTTCTTACTGTTCTCCTGCACTACTGGCTCTGCACAGACATCCAGGTACTCCTCACACCCGAATATTAAAATTTTTGTGTCCTTTCTTGCTTCCTGACTCACTCCAGTCTCATTGCAGAAGCTCCTCAGCCTTCAAGCTGGCTCAGAAGTCAGCCCTGAGTTCCTAAAAACGTTCTCCCTGATCTGCACTGCCTGTATTCCCACTCCACAGCATTTTGGGCATCCATCAGGCTGTGGGTAGTGGTGCATTGCCAATTCTCACTAGTTCTGCAGTCCCCCAAATTATCCTTCACCTGTGGTTCCAGTGACCGTGGGGAAGAATGATATCCTCTCCCCTGAGTGACAGGTTCTGCTGCTTGCTGAGCCATGCTTCTCCTTCACTTCCTTGGCAGAGAGTAAATTTGGCCTTTCTTTTCACCACTAAGTCTGAAAAAAGGGGCTAAAATCAGAATAAGGGAATCCTAATTGTACTCTAGCATATCCCAGGGTTTTCAGCCTTGAAATTCCAGTGGCCGATTTTTCTGTGCACAGTGGAAGAGCAGGAGGCTCTGGGACTGGTAATGGGGTCTTTTAGCACTGGGTCACTGCTGTGAGTCCAGCTCAGATCAATGGGAATGGCAGCTCAGTGTCCTGTGTTAACTCTGCTGATTGCCTCGGTCCAGCTCTGAGAGCATCAACAGCTACAAATATCCCATCACCACAACTGCCATTTTCCAATCAGTTCATCAATAAATTGAATACCAAACAAAAGGTGCAGCAAAGCTTACTCTCACTAATAGACTGCTTCTATGACAGTATCTAAGCCAATGAGTGGAGCTCCTATAGTCAGAAAAAAATATAGATTTTTCCCTTTTCCCAGTGTATGTACAGCAGATAAGAGCCATGATTCCATCATTTTAGCATGGATATATCTTTGATTAAATCAAAGTTTTATCTTATAGAAACAAATGGGAAATCATTTTCTAAAGTTATCTTTGAATATGGAAGGATTTTTCTGTTACCTTTGAGTTTATTAAAGGCTATAGTGTTAAATATATAGGATCTCTCAAGATTTCTTTGGTCTCAGAGAAACTTGTAGGGAAAGAAGTGCACAGCCATATGCTATTGAGGGACACCACAAGCAGGAAAAATGAATAGACAGACATTACTTCTGTGAACTCAAGAGCCAGTTTCAGACTGTCTGGCACTACAAACATCAAACCTCTCTCCACCATAATCACAGTTCTTCCATGTCACAGCATCACAAACTAAACTGCATGAGTGCTTTAGCTACATATTTTTTTCTGAATTGTTTGGCTATCTTTTGAATAGAACTTGAGTTCTGAATACACTTAATGTGTAACACCTGTTTGGGACACACAGAAAAATCTTGGTCATGTTTGGTTTTCAGCCCCAACAGCAGCTCCCTTTGCCTTGGGAAACAAGGTGAGAGGCACAGCAGAGCTGAGTGCCAGCACTGCCCTCCTGCCATGTACAGCCACGGGCAAGCTCCAAGGCACAAGGGCAGGGACTGAAGGCTGGGGGCTTCAGACCTGCAGTAAAAAGCCAAGGTACAGGTGCCAGTGAGCAGGATGCATTATCCCAGTCCCCAAACCAGGTGCCAGAGTGAGCAGGACGCACTATTCCAACCCCAACTGCCCAGGGCCATGCTGGGAAGGCAGCATTGCTGCTCCAAGGGGATGGGGAGCTCTGCACTTCTGCTGGAGTGATCCCATCTGGCCTAATTAAATGATGTGCATTGCCAGACTTCTGGGGAAAGGCTCATTGTGCTCTCCCAGCTGGAGGAGGAGAACGCAACTGAGGTCTGCTGGAGGGGAGTAATGTGGAAGAGTCTCCCAGGGAGCTGGGATGTGTCTGATGGTTTTAAAAATGCAGGAGCAGCAGGTGAAGATAAAATCTAAGGAAGCCTTATCCCCAGTCTTATGAAAAGCAGTGACGAAATTTCTGCTTCAGATAAAGGTATCACCCGTGGGTCTTGGGCCTCCTCAGAGCTGATGAAGAACCAAAAAGATTTCTTGCAGGATAAATGGTACTGAAACAGAAGAGGAAGCAGAGTGCAAATGAAGCTATGGCCACTAATAAGCAATGTCCAGTAGGATAATGAGTAGCTGAGAAGAGCAGCAAAATGAGCAAATGATAGACTAATGATGACTGAATATGAAGAACTGCCAGCATGAAGCACTCAGATCCTGTAAGTCAGTCCACTGTGGAGCCTTTTCATCTGCTGTCTTCTTTTGCTGATCTCTTGGAATAATTTTGCACTTTTGCTGTAACTCATAGCAAAGCTTGCTTTGCCCTCATGAGGCTTGACTGCCACTCTCAAATCTTGTCCCGTGATCCGCAAAGGGAGTGCTCAGGGGGGTGTTTAGCCTGGCACAGCTAAGTGGTGCAAAGCATTTCTCCTCCCTGCTTCCCCAAAGGTGTTGAGTCCTAGAAAATCCACAGGTTTTTCTTTATACAGACAGGGAGGCTTTTGTGTTTGCTTTTTAATATGACCCAATATAGTTAGAGGATTGGTATATTTAGATCATGCAGCTTTTCAAGTGACAGCCCCACCTGTCTAGTGGCAACAACATTCAAATACTCCTGTCAGTGAACTCAGGCAAGAAAAAAATATTCCTTGTCTTTTGTATTAATGTCTTGTTCTCATCAGTTAACTGACAGTTTGATTTTTTAGAAAATGTTTTGCAAAATACCAAGAATAGCACAGTCCCTTTAGACTGGACTGTATCTGCCTGTAGAGTGCTGTGGAAGGTGGACTCTTTCCTGCTGTGTATGTACACAGTAAATAGGGTTAAAATGTTCTATTTGAGAGACTTGATCTGGAAGAATGGTAATTTGTTGGGCACTGCAACAGAGAGAGTGAAAGTTATTTAACTAATTGTGGTCAATCACATTCAGCTTAAAGATACTGCCTTTAAAACTGGAAGCACAGAGCTCTCATAAACTGAATCCATCAGCATCATAGCACATTATGGGAATAATGCAAAATCACACAGCACTGACCAAGATCTTTGCATCTTTCAGGATTTGTATTACCTCACATTTTTTTACTCATTGTGATGTAGCTCTGAGAAACAGATTTATGTTAAAACAGATGATTACAGCCCTGGCTCAATCTATAATTTACATGAAATGTGGTTTTCTGTGAATTTAAAATGAACATGTTAAAATTACATTTGGTAGAATCTTTTCTTGTGCCAATAGCAGCCTGAAACACCAGCTCCTTCAAGAAGTCACCGAGTTTCATCAGCTGTCAAAAGTGTGAAGGTGAACCCCTCAGTACATCTGCAGATTGGACACATTTTAATGACATTTCTTTTAAACTGTATTCTCCAGTAAAGCTCTAAATCTGATCACATCTAACTCTGCAGTGCAATCTGGATAATAGACACATGCAACCCTAGGCATCAGATTAGAATTCAGTTAAAAGAAATCTGCTTGCATGAACCTCAGGTGATGAATACCTACTATTGTTCTTCAAAGAAAAAGCCTCAGGATAAGAAATTTGGATATGTATATGATGCTTTACTTTGTGATTGCTGTATGCACACAGAGTTGCACGAGGCACGTCTGTGTTATTTTTTAAGGTCTTTTCCTCTGTATCTGATTGCCCAGTTTATCATGGTTCTCTTTCAACTTTTCTCTCTGTCTATTTTAATGAGTAAAGTAATTAATTTTAAAATCCCTCATCCCCTTTTCTTCCCCCTCAATAAAGATGCAAGTACTCAAAATGGTAAGGAATATGCATCAGTGGAAACGACAGGGATCTGATTGAGCTGACTTGAATCAGACTCCCAGCTGTGTGTCTGTATTTCTGCCTACATAATTTCTCTGCACCTCCTCCTTTCTGGTCTCTCTCTTCTCCTGATATTTTCAAGGTTTCTGCTCTGGAGAAAACTGGGGACTACAGCACCCACAGCATCTTATAAAATACTCAGACACAAAACACAAACACCAAGCCATTATATCACCATGGGTGTTTATATCACCATGGGTGTTTTCAATATTTTTTTGCAATATCATTCACATAGTCAAAAGAAGCAAAGACTCTCTCTGATCCACTAGGTTTTGGTTCAGATGAAATTCAGAACTGAAATTTTGCTACACCTTTTTGTTGTTGTACACCACAGCAGTGATCAGAGCCAAGAGCTTTCCTACCATTCTTCCTAGAGTTAAAACTCGCTAATTCATAGTCAATCACCACTTGGATCACACTAATTCCAGGCTTGTTCAGTGGCTTTAACTTTTTCTCCGGGTACCTCGGTGATGCAGAACTCATGTTTGCCCTGCTCACATCCTCCTGCAGTGGAGATTCCTTCCCTGGAATGAGGGAATGAGGAGAGCTCTGCTGGTGTCAGCAGCACTGGAGGCACAGCCAAGTTCCCCTTGGCAGTTCTGGTTGGTCAGTGCTGAAAGGAGAGAACTACATAAAACAAAGCCTGAGCTGGGAAAGCTGAGAGCAGGGTGAGCAGCAAGGGCTGAGGAGGGGGTGCAGTCTGATGGAGCTATTCTTCTCTTTACTACTGCTGAACCCAGGGATGCAAAATCTATAGCTAAGTGGAATTATTTAAAAGACTCCAGAAAAGACCATCTGGCTTCTTGTAGCACTTATGCTTTTTAATTACTAGCAAAAAATGCCCAAAATTATCTACAGACATCCACACCTATGGTGATGTAATATTTCATTCTTGTTATTTACAATGGCAATAACTACTTCCAGATCAGACAGTCCCTATCATTTAATGACCTCAGGCAATACCAAGAGCACTGACTCCTCCAGGCAGTCACCAACAGCCAGGAAACACCTGTTCCTGAAAGTCATTATCCTTAAATTCAAAGTAGAAAAAGGAAAAGATGTTGCTATATTCACTTACAGAACTCCAACTTGGAGTTTGTGACTTATCCATCTTTGCAATTAGAATGTGTGAACCTATATAGGCATATATATAATAAAAACATTGCTTAGAGGCAGTATTTACATAATTTTTTCTTAGGAAGTTTCTCCTTAGGTGTGAGTTACAATCAAGGCAAGACTACAGTCCCTGTGTTCAAATTGAGACATATCAAAATTATGTTGCAGCAGTGATTTGACCACTTGTCAGATTTTGTGGGTACAGAGGATATGGTGCTGGGTTCAGGCTGAGAATTAGCCCTTTCCTTTCAAATACTGTAGTTCTGAGCCACAGAAAAAACCCAAAAAACAAAAAAATCAAACCAAACCAAACAAAAAAAAACCCCAAAAAACAAAACCAAAAAACAAAACCAAAAAACAAAACCAAAAAACAAAAATAACCTCCCAAAACCCCCCCAAATTATAAAAAATTATCTGGGTGCTTTTTTCATTATATGAAAAGGATGTAATGATAATATTCTCCTGAAAGATTTTTGACTTGTTCCATCCTTGCTGCTGGGTTGCATGAAACAACCTAATTATATTAATGCTCAGAATGTAGTATAATGTCCCCAGACTTCTTCCTCTCTGCCCTGTCAAGGAAAATGCAATTTTAAGTGACCATTGGTGGAAGAATAACATCTGAGCCACAGCTGTGTGTGAACAGTACAGCTGCAGGGTTTTTTTTATTATACAACTCTGGATTTAAAGATCTCCAGGTATAGAACACTTACAGTAATTACACAAAATCCAAAGAAACTATTTAACATAAACTGCAATGTTGCATTAGTAGAATACATTTGTACATAATTAGTGAAATATTGGCATTTGCTTCAGTTTAAGAACATGAAACCTTTATATTTTAGCATTTTTCAACAAGCAGTACTTGTGCAAAGAATGAAAATACTTAATTGAGATATTTACAATAACTTCTGAAGCACAGCTGCCAGGTAGCATCTGATTACCTGCACTCACAGCTAGAAAGCAGATCCAGCAGTTTATGGGGCATGATTGTTTTGTGAAAATGAAAACAACAGCAGCTATTTCAGTGGCTCAACAAAGGATGCAGCATCAGCTATAGTAAAAGGGTCCTGAATGGATCCTTGTTAGCTCTGCAGCATTTTAAAGGGGTGGCCTAACCACCAAAGGCACCCCAAAGCACGGCTGAGTTGGCAGTGCAGGACTCTGCACTGCCATCTGTTCATCATTCTGGACTGCCAGCCTCATCTTCTTCCAGCCCAAAAATACATTTTTTATGGCAGAAACGTATTTTTCTACGAGCAATTAAGGCAGCTCTAGGAGATGGATTATTACAAGATGCACTTAAGCCACTGAAATCTTAATTGGACATTCTGGACCAACCAAAAGAAAAGTCAGTTTTCCAAAGTTTAACTGATTTAGAAGGCGTGGTAAAAACAGAGCAACCTATTGTTCTCAATAAAACAGCCTGCCCTGGGCACTGCAGGGATGGGGCATGGACCCTGGGAACAAAGGGGAAAGCAGGGAGAGAAAGGGATCAACACGAATTGTGATGAGCAGCATATCAACAATAGAATTTCTCTTTGCAGTGTAACTGGACAGGGGAATTCCTTAGTGGTACAAGCATTAAGTGCACCAGTGGAAAAAGAAATATCTTTTGCAAAGTTCCTCAGGATTCCTGAGCAGGAGTGGATCAGCAGCACCTCCTGCCAGCTGCCCAGAGGTGAGGACCACAGGCTCTGCAGTGGTTCACACGGCAGGACTCAGCTGCAGGAGCAGCTCACAGCAGCTCGGTGCTGTCCCAGCAACCTCCTACACAATGTGCTAGAAAATCAACAATGCTTCCAGTGGAAATTGGTCAACGACTTCACAAGGATTTCTCAGAACCATGCAACCAAAGGACAAACAAATATTTCTCAGTTGGATCACACCTCTCAGGAAGATCACCGGGTGTGGCTTCTCATTCCCTCATCTTTCCCTCCCAGCAGAGCCCTACTGGACAGGTCGTTTCCCTTCAGTTCCATAACAAAATTCTCAGGTTTTTTTTGTCTCTGACGTGTTGCTAAAACATCATCTTTTGTAAGCTATGAAATTAAATGCAGTTCACAATTTTAGTTTGGAACTGAGACTCTGTTTCCTCATATCTTTGACTGTGCTAAGACAGTGCAGGAATCTTCTCTTCCCTCCTCCTTCCTCATGGATGTTGGACTTGGGATGCAGCCAGTCAGAACTTGCAGGAACTTGCAGAAGTGATCTTTGATTAGTGCTGTTTTTCTAGGGGTAAAAATGTTGTATAATTGCCATTTTTGTACATCATCTTGGAAATCCAGCCTGAAGCAACTGGGTAATAATTGGCTCCCAAGTTTTTTTCCTTTAATCTGGAAATCAAAATTAATACATCACCACCCCCCTCCACCAATCCCCCACCCCCCAGTAATATCCATTTCACCCTTTGAATATATTACAGGTTCATTTTAATTTTTAAATCACTCTCTGACAGCTTTTGGCTATCAGTCCTCACTTCAAATATTCAGAGATATTAATCAGTTTCTTTCATCATCTTACTGAGTGTTTGTTCTAGAAACCACTGCTGTTATAGTTTAGAAACCTACTTCAAAAGGGGCTTTTTATTTTTTCTTTACTTTTAGCAAAAGATAGCTTCTATCAAGTTAAGTATTACTACAGCAAAGAGAGTGAATACAGCAGTGCAAAGAGGAGGAACAGTTTCTAGCACAGCAATAAATTCCCAGCAAATATGAGGGGCTTATTATGGGAGGCCATTAAGTGGAACATTCATTTTCTCACAGTGCTGCAATTACAGAAATATCCCATTCTTTATGAAATCCATTTCTGGACCCAAGGTATCACCTACCTGAAACCCTTGTGCATCAAGAGGTTAACATCAAGCCTGAATAGTTAGGAGAAAGACAGCCAAGTCAATGGGCTTTGCACCTACAGTGTGCTTTTGTTTTGCCATGCCTCTGTCTTCTCCATTAACAGCAGCTTTACTGGCTGAGAGAAACTATGGCACACTAATGCTACTGGTCATTTAAAAAAACCCACTAAAAACCACTAAAATCCAGCCAACCCAAGAAAAATTAAATTCTGCCAGTGTCCAATAAACAGACCCATCACTAGATCAAGGTGGGTAAATATTGCTGGTGTTCAAGATTTGGTAATTTCACTTGGGCAGCTGTCAGATGGTTGTAGGCTTCTCCAAATGCAGATCAGCCTGCTCACTACTCATTTAGAAGAGTTTGGTTTAAAGTTTTGATTTTTTTTTTTTTTAATGAACTCACTCCTTGCCACAAATACCTTGATGTTTGTTTCTAGCCTTTCCAATCACTGTGTTTAAGACAACCTGAGGAACTGAGCTGAGGCTGATTCTGGATGGGAGGAGTTTCTAGCACAGCAGTTGTTTCATTTTACTCCTGCATTTTACCTTTGCTATTTGCACAGGTGTTGTTGCAGTGTGAATGTGAGATACTAGGGATACAAAACTGAGGGAATCCTATGATATGTAAACCTAAGGTTTGGCATTTCCACAGAGTTGTCAGATTCTTGCTGCCTCTAAAAGGAATTCTGCATCTCTCTGGATAAAAATGGTAACACTGCACATTATCTAGGGAAATAAAAACTTTCTGAATTGCAAAACAGAGCAAAGATCAAAGAATTGACAGAGAAAAGGGAAAGCAAAAAAGATTCATGAGTAGCATAGCAGATTGAGAGCTGTCTGAAAGACTTAGAGAAAAATAGAAGCACTGGTCTTTAAACAGTAAATTAGAACAAAAACTCCTAGAGAATTTACAGATAGTGTAAGACTGACATTAATTAACATTAATAAAGACAAAGCCACATTTGAAATGCCTACTGACATTTTTATTAATTAGCACTACTGATCCCTTCTTGCCCACAGATGCCCAAGGTATCTCACAAGACATGTAAAACTTGTGAGCTCTGTACACCAGGACTCAAGGCTGATATGACAAACTTAAAACACAGATGGACCTTAGTGACAAGAATTTCCTGCCTCCCTAAAATCAGAGGCTGTTTGGCAAGCAAAATTACTTCACTGTAACATTTTAATTAGTTTACCTCTTCTCAAGCTTTCTGACAGATGTGGATTCTAAAGAGGGATTTGAATGAGAATAGTGTATCTGGCAATAGATACTGCACCTAATGAGTCTGGAACCTAATACACGGTGGTTTGCCACAGGACATAAGCTCCTGAATCACATTCAAAATCCAGAAGCAGTGAAAAGAAACTTCATGTTATTTTTCAACATGCCCTCATTTCTCAGAACATTACAATTTCTCAAGACCAAAAACCATTTATGCACAATGTAAATATCACATTTCTAAAATTACAGAGATTTTGTGGCCTTAACACCCCAGCAGAGAGTTTTGGCCTTACATTTACTTCCTATGAAATACTTCACCACAGCTCCTGGTCAGCCCAAAACCTTTCCAGCCACCTAGAGACTGAATCCAACACAACGTCTCTTGGATTAATTTACACCAGAAGAGGTTTCAGTCCACAGGTAAAGTAAACATATGCCTGGAATCCAGTTTTGCAGAAGTAAGAGCCATAAATATAGACAAATTCTGCAGATTTCGTTCCCAAACACTTGAAAGTGTTGCCAGCATTTATTTCCCTTTAATTAAATTTTGAGCTGGATGCTGTGACAGATTCCCCTTGCTATGTCTTTTATGCACACCTTCTATATTCTTAAACCTCTTCTCCTCCTTCTCCCACTCCTTACAGACTCACCAAGACATAAAAGGAATCAAGAAAAATCCTGGCATTAAGTTCTTATCTTTGAAACCTCAAGGGTGAGTGGATTGGAAATCTACAGTTAGTTTTACAAGAGCTGAACATATGGTGATAGGAAGTTTTATGTGTGTGAAGACCAGCTCTGCTCTCTCCACCAAGACATGTGAGGAGTATTAAAATACTCATTTTTTCTTAACATTGCCCTTCTATGCTGTCCTAGAAGCAGGTATATTACACCTTTTTTTCTAATAAACTGTTTAAAACCACTTCCCATTTCTCATATCCATAAACCTAGGTGCTTCAGTTGACTTTTTTTGCTCTTAGCAAAACGAGGTTTTTCTGGTGTCACTTAGTATCTGGATCTGAACCTGACAACCAAACTGCTCTGTACCTGCTGCTAGCATCACAGGAACCCTTGTCAGACTATAAAAACGAAGAGATTTAAACCAATAATTGTTTCCAAACTCTCATTTTCTCCATTTTCAGCAAGCTGACATCCATTGCCATGGAAACAGTGGGAGAGCAGAGTAGCAGGGACACAATCTGACCCAGAGGTTCCAGGATTCTTCCAGCTCCCATCACACTGATAACAATTTTGAAGAAGTGACCTCTCTATTTCACCTTTAACAAGAATCAGGAACGCATTAATTACTCATGCAGTAAAACTGAGCTAAAAAACTACTTCTAATTTTTAAGCTGGGCTTTCAGTCCCAATTTGCATTGCTGAATTTCCAGGTGTGTGATAACACAAGCCATCCAACACCTTCAGCACAGCCACCAGAATCCTGCCTCAGCTGGGGATTTCCCCTTGCACAGTTCACTCCACCTGCAACCCTACAAGCACTCAGCTGCTTCTTTTCATCATGCCTACGTTGTGTCATTGGGATCTGAACAAGACAGAAACAAAGCTGAGCAAACAGACCCAGGCAGTTCTCAGGACAGCAAGAGGTGAGCACTGTCATGCTCAGCAGGAAAGGAAATAGATGCAGCTGCCCAGAGTGCAAAGGAGCAGTCTGGAGTCAGACCTGAAATTCAGATACCAGTCCTGGAATACTTTCTGCTAAGCACCACCACTTCACTATCAGAGGCTTTAATATATTTAAATATTCATTAAGTAATTAAATATTTTGAATTCTATATGTCAACAATTATTCTGGTCTTTTGATCACAACCTTTTGTTTTTTGTCACTGTATTTCCATGAAACCTCCAGAGATTTGTACCTCTACTTTCAATGCTCAGTTACCACAGTGCTGCTTCAGACCAGTGACACCAGAGGTAAAATCCACAAGGCTCAGGGATGACAGTGATTTTCCTTAATGGCTGTTATTTGGAGAACCAATACCAAGACTCAGTTGGATTGCAAAGATGCTGCACACACTTGAAACAGACTTAAAATTATCCTTGGGGCACCAGCTGCTACTTGAACAACAGAATGTCCATGTAACATCAACATCACACTTCCATTCTGCACTGGGAATAACTTTGGAGAGGACACCAAGAAAAGTTCTTAGCTGGGAAGATATTGGTACTCAGGCTATTTCCAGTCTAATTCTAATCTATGAGAGCTACATTAAGTCTACAAAAGCACTCAGGGAAAGTTCATCCTGAGTTTCTTTTGGGGATGCTCAGCAGAAAAGTAGCTTTTTTTTTTTCTCAGGTATTTTTTTTATTTCGCTATTCAAGATTTCATAAAGCACTTGTATAGCCTCCCTGCATTTTCAACATGGGATTGCATTGTGCACTTCAAAGACTTTGGCTGTGATATTTTCATGCAGCTTGCCAAACGCTTTGAAAGGTTTCTGAGTTTGTGAACTCAAGTTCAACTAATTAGAGTGAATGGAGAATTCTGAATTCAAGAGAACCATAGGACATCAATAAAACATAAAGCCTATCAGGTCAATCCAGAATTCAGCAAGTCCATTTGGCAGCCACTAAATAATGCCAAGGATGAGGAATGCCCAGTAAGCAATGGGAGCTTGTGGCAAGAACAGTCCACTCACCCACACCTTTTACTGTGGCACAGAGAGACACAGATTGTCCCTTGTCCCTGAATCACTCCACACTGTCCCTTCAAGGGGCACTCCTGATGTGACATCTTATTTTCTGTGCCATTCTGCACCCATCAGCCACAAGCCTGGCTCAGTAAATAGAGCACTGGGATGGTGCAGGAGACTGGGGTTCCATTCTTTCCTGAAGTCCTTTAGCTGAGTGACACTTGAAGAGCCAGTCTTTCCCCATGGCCCTGCAAAGTCATATTTATCTCTGCAGGGTGAGATTACCTGATGGAAACAAAAAACCCAGGCATTATTTTCCTACCAGGCAACTAAATAAATTAATCACTTCAATTGAGGGAAAATAATACTGTCTCACAGATTGTTGTGGTATCCAACTGTCCCCACATCAAAGCTATTTTAACTAGAAATCTTGAAGGGCAGGAACTTTCTTGCAGCTCACAATCTGAACAAAGTAAGTAACAATTAGAAACCAAATAGGCTCTATTAGCGCCTACTCCTTTGGCTCAGCTACTGACCAGAAAGAGGAAGATAAGTATTCTTTTTTTGGTATGTAATAGGAGCTCTCCAACAGTGTCTGGCCCAGCAGCCAGTCCGTGGGTGTGTGAGTGTGGCTGTCTGGCACTGCGCTTTTACACAATCCTGCTGGTAATGCTCCTGCTGGGATCTCTGCCATGGACAGCTGCCTTCTCCATCCCAGACTGGCTGTACAATTTCCCTACCTTCTCCTGCTTGTCTGGCCCCCGAGCATTTTGTGGTGCTATTTCCCCCTGGTGACTTGTGCAGGCTCTGGCAGAGGATGGGTCTTGTGCTGCACAGACACAGCAGAGGTGTTCTCCAGCCTCAAGGAGCTCCTGATCAGAACAGACCATACATAAATGGGATGGAAACGTTTCTTATTGAGAGTTGCTACTTAAATTTTCCATCTCTGTGTTACCCAAATCTCTTGATCACTAAAGTGTGTGCCCTGCATGACCTTGGGCAGGATTTTATCAAAGATGGTCTGACAAGAGGGCAATTCCTTCAGCTCTGGCAAAGCCACCTTCAGCATCAGCTCAGACCCTTGTGCAATGCATTCACTCAGCACCAGGACCCTCTGAGCTCAATGACCAGTCACCAAAACAGCTCCAGGTCAAACTTTGGGCACTGGAAAGACCTGGGATGTCATTGCCTACAGTTAATCTAAGAAGGAAAAGAAAAGGCAATGAAAAGAAAGAGATACAAGAAGAATGAAAAAAAAATTCTTAAAGCTATCTGGGTGAGATTTTGATAAAAATCATAATGCAATTTGCTATTACCAGATTCAAAAGAAACCACTTTTGTTGAGAAAATATAGTGTTGTTAACTTACGAGTTTGGCTGTACTGAGAAGCAGTGAGGCTGTTATTTGTTCTTTGTTTCTTTCAGGTTATGAGAGAAGAGATAATCAGGAGTAATTGCTACCTGCTAGGATATACTGTAGATTACCAGAAGGGAGAAATGAAAGGCAATCTACACACATATCATATTTCTTAAGAATGTATTCTTCAGGGTCAAGACTATGTTGGTGCACTTCAGCTGCCACCCCTAAGAATGAACCTTTGACACCCTCACACCATCACATGTATTGATGGTAAGGAACTCAGTAGAAATGGATCATTAAAAGAACACATGCAAAGAAGTCTACAAACATCAAGGTCTGCATGGAGAGCTGACAGACAACTTCACAGAGAAAACTGATGTGGGGAGGCAGCAAACGATCAAGAACTCTGATGGAACAGAGGGAGGCTCCTCTGCTCAGCTGCACTTCTGTGCTTTGCATTGACTTCTCACCAAGGTGAAAAATTGCTTTAATCAGGTCCTTGGGGCCTGGCTTGGCTCTGACAGCAAGAAAGTAATTTCACTTTGCTAGGAAATCAAAGTGTGGGGTGCAAATGGCAAGATGTGCACCTTGACACCACAATTATGGGGACTCTTGGCCACTGGAGTCACAAAATCTGTCTCATTTCTCTCTATAAAATCATGAGCCTCTTTGCCTGCTTGGCTGAAGGAACACTTCTCCACATACTCTGTCTCTCAGTAAGCTGGGGATTTTCCCCACACCATCAGCTGCTAAAAAAGTAACTCTGTTTTGTTGCTTTGCAATGAAAACAAGGCAGCACAATGCCAGATACAGGAGAGGCAGCTGACAGGGGAGAATGATAGCCTCCAACTGGGGCACCCAGCCAGGCTGCTTGAAGCACTCACAGCCAACCTGGCAGCTTGAAGCATCCATCCAGGATCAGACCATTATTCTGGCAAGTCTAAATGTTTGCCCTTAGCAGCCAGACGCCCCAAATATTTCAGGAGGAGATAAATCCTACCCCCTTGAAACAGCTAGTGAGTTGTCCTCTTTTAACTTAAAATTGCCACTCCTAACTTCAGCCCAAAATCGTTGATGCTTAATGTTTATATTTAGTCTTGAGTAACAATACATCCAAGTATTCTTAAATCCTTTCAAAATCCTACATTTGTTTGAAAGGGAGAAGTTCCCCACTGAAAACCCACCTCAGTTATTCCAGCAACCAAAAGTAATTACCATGACTTAGTACACAGAAGAGAAAGCATTTCCAGTTATTCTTTTAGTATTGATCATCTTTGCTTTAATACTGACCATCTCTCAGATTTTAGGGTCTTTGTGGGCATCTAGAACAGTTTGTGAGCTATACATAAATAGATTTATGTATCTGTGGGTTTGCAGTGGTTTTATTTGGCAGACACAGAACGAGCAGGGCCATCTCAGTTGTGCCATAATTGATTGCATTGGGGTATTCAGTGTATTCAGCCCTTGGACAGGGATGGGACCGGCACTGTTTCTCTCCCTGCAGCGCTCCTGGACTTCCCCATATCCCAGGAGCTCTGTGGAGGGCAGGGAAGCAGTCTGGCTGCAGGGCAAGCATAAATTTGTGCGTAGAGTTGGACTTAAGAGACATAGATTAGATCCTTCTGCAAACTGAACTTACATCTTGTTGGCAGGAGGACCAACAGAGTATCGATCGTGTTGGATTTTCCAACTGCCAAGATTTAGATTTGTTTTAGAAGAGAGGCAATTACTAAAAAAGAATGAGATCAGAGTTCATGAAGAGCAGCAAATTAGCCAGCAGTGGAAACTCATAGTATTCAGATTTATCGCCAAGTTACACACTATGAATCTGTGCAGACAGTACAGCTGTATCTATAAAGCAAATTTTTTGAAAATTAGAGGTACCATGTCCAACTTGAAAGAAAGTTATCATGACTTTTGGAACAGATGTTTAGGTGAAAGACAAAAATAAAGAAAAAACTGGACCTTTTTGTAAAGGAAGCAAATATCAAAAGCTCAAAGACCCAGTCTGCTAACCCATGAAACTACCACTCACCTAGCACAGTACATTATACATAATCACATGAAAAAAGTTAAAAGTGAAAAATAGCTAAAAAAGGTTGAAGTTTGACTTAGTATTACTTGAGATGTGATGACAAATAACATTCCACTGATGTCTGGCCATCTAACTACATTTTTTAATCCAGTAGTTTCTATACAATAATTTTTTTCCTATATCCAAGTAAGTACAACTCTGGGAATACTTTACAGAATTCAGACATATGACTTGGAATTAAAATAAGAATTTTCTTCTTCTAAATACTGTCACTGTAACCAGCTGGCAACAAAAATGTTCACATTTTGTGGTATCATTTCAGTTTCAGGAAGATTCGTCACTGAGACAGCTGGCAAATCCTAAGGCCACTAGAAATGGGCCTTTTTAAACATTTTGCCTTGTTCTTTTATAGTGCAGGCAAGTGGAAGCAGAAATTTCTCCATATGGTTTGATTTTTAAATTATTTTTCTTTTTTAGTGAAAGAAAATCTGAAGCTGGGAGGTGTTTGGAGTTTGGTTTTTGTTGTTTTTTACAGGTACACAAGCTTCAAATCCCTCAAGGGTGAAGAATTTCTTTGCCAAATTTCAGCAACAACAAACTAGTTCATGTCCAAAGTGTAAATCTCAAAAACTCAAACCTGTGGTGACAGAAGGTGCTGTAATAATGGAAATGCAAAATGTTAGCACTGCAATAAAATAACAGTAGCAATCCTTTGACTCATCAATGGGCATCAAATGCAGAAGACCAGGAAAGCTTCAAATATAACCTTTTAGTGAGTTTATCAGGGCATGATAAAGAGCTGAATTCTCAGTTTACACACTATGATGTTACAGAGAGGTTGTAGCATCTCTGAACCAAACTGAAATGAACCAACAGAATGAGAAATTCATGTGTTCCCTACACCAAACAAACTTTGTATCTGAGTACACTGTTCACTGGCTCAGGGGAAGGCACTGCAGTATATTTACTGCCTTAGCCAGCCTTTTTCTTACAAACATTTGGTTCCTCCTGCTGGCCAACCTGCCTGTTTAATTTCACTCTGGCTTTTCCTAATAGTTGCCCCTGGATTACAAATCATAGCATGCATAAAAGACTAGGAACTGACTTTTCCATTACTTTCCTTTTGAAGAGCTGACTCTAACAGAGGCAACCCAGAGATAATCCTTCCCACCCTCCCTGCTCTTAAATCTTTTAAGGTTTTAATTTCCTGCAGGCGAGACAGAACCAGAATGGCAACCACCACTCACAGAGACTTAGCTGGAATTTGTGCTGTGAGGGACCTGAACTCAGCTCAGGCCAGGACACCTTCTCCTGCTCAGCACCCACCTTGTTCAGGCAGGTTTGGGGAGAAGCTCAGTCTAAATTAAAAGGCAGCAGAGGTGTGGCTGTGACCACCCCAGGCAGGTCCAGAAACCACCCCAGTGCCACCAAGGAGGCTTCCCCTGCTGCAGTGGGTCAGGAAATGCCTCAAATTAAATTGTTCAGTGAGATGGTTCTGACCCCAGGCTTTGCCCCAAGCTGCCCATTTCCCATCTCTCATGATGCGTCTCCCTTCCACTGCCCTAACACACATGTGTTGCCTACTCCTACCCAAATAAAAAAAAGAATCAGACTCTCAGTAAAGCAGGCTTCAGCTGTGAAAGCTATGAGAAGGACATAAACTAACCTTCATCTTTCATCAAGTGATTGGAGGCAAATTTTTCCAAGCAGGTGTCTCCACAGAAGGACTGATGTATAATCAATGTGACCCAATGCATGAGGCATCCTTTAGCAGCAGGAACACCCCATTTCCATCACAGCAACTCAAATATGGTTTTTAAAGGACCAGTAAAGCTGCACAATAACTATTAAACAAGAAGACATCACCTATGAGCATGAACTGGAAGATTTAATGGTGCAGGCAACAGCACTTGGGTAGTTGCTTAATCATTTTAAATAGAGTAGTTTTGGAAGTGAAGTAGGTGATCTCACTATATTTTTTTTAATTTTCCATCTTAGGTTCACCTCACCTGGAATATAATAGTCAATGAAATTTAATCTGTCAGGAAAAAATATGCTTCAAGTTCACTGAATCTTTTTTCTTCCTTTCAATTACCTTTCAACCAGTTTAGCTACACTTTTGAAGTGGAGATAAAATATTGCTGGAAAAACTACACAAGGACTACCTTTCAAACTGACTGCAATGTATATAGCATACCTGTGGTTACAGCATTGGAAAAATTAGATCAATGAGAGAAAAAACAACCACAGGCAAATGCTTGTAAGAATATTCCAAAGATCATTTAAAATAAGAAAATATAGTTGTGAGTATTTAACAGGAAAAAGCTATCAGCAAACAGAGATAAACTGAAACTAGTGCTGCTCCATGTCTAACAGCACTCAGTCTTTCATTTCAAAGGCCTATTCTTGCCTGTTTAAGGATTATTCTTTTTCTACCTAATCCCCTTCTAACTAGCACAAATGCAGCATTTGAATGTGAAGCCAGCAGTATCCCCTGCAGAGGCTGCAGCTGCCGCCTCTGAAATAGCATTTCTTCGGCAAATGGGAAGCGGCCTCACCTCTAACAGTCTGTTAGAGAAGGTATTCCTGGGGTGCAATCCATCCTGGTTTATGTGTGATCATTGCCCAATTTGTTCTTATTATGTTATTAGTGCTGAAAGATGTTTTCCATTAGAGGATGCAAGCTTTCAAGTTCTTGCTGGCTACAGGATGAAGTTAAAGGCTTTCAGCTCTTAAGGGAGAGGCATATTTGCAAACATTTTGTTTCGAGCAGATCTCTTTTGCATAGTAGCTTTACTGTTTGGATTTTCAGGTGTCATACATGAAATGAAGCTCCCAGTCTACCCAGGATCTTTCAGCATCAGCCTTAATAACATGTTAATACTTCACAAGAACTCTGTTTGATGTATTTGAAATCATAGTTTAAATATATGACTCACCAACACCAGCATCAGCTATAGAAACAGCTGATTCACAGGAAGGATGGTTGGTGTCATATATTTCATTAAACTTTCTTTCCCAGCCCAAAGGAGATCTGGTGGCAGAGTCCAGCAGCTGCTCACTCCATTTTGGTTGCTATTTGCTGACACTGTGAGCGGAATTTGGGCAAACCAGGCTCTAACCAGAGGCTGTCCCCTCCCACATGTCCTTGTCACAGCCAATACCTGCACTGCCAGGCACATTCACAAAGCCTGACAGCCACAAACAATGCCTTTTGTATTTCCCTGCAGCTCTTCTGGGCTGAGATTAAAGGAACTTGGTGCTGCCTGGATACTCCTCCCAGAACTGCAAGAGCCGTGAGCCTTCATGCCTAATCTGGCACTTACCGTCAGGTGCAAATCAATAAAACAAGAATGAAAATGCATCTTCCCAACTTGCTGAGGAATTGCTTATTCATACCTTGAGCTGTCATTTTATTTTACTCAATAAGGAAACAAAACCCACATCCCTATGCCAATGCCCTTTAATTTGCCTGTGAAGAAACCTGTGCTGATAAAGCACAGACAGCTCCAAGTCCTTCACAAAGATGTACAGACTCTCATTTGACAGATGACAAAGTGAGGTGACTACCCAGTGCCACGCTGACTCTAGAGAAGACATAGAACCAGAACCCAGATCTCCTAAAGTCTTGCTTTTCCTGCTATGTTCATGATGGACAGACAGTTTGGATGCAATCCTGTAGGAAGCCATCTCCTGCTAGTTGGTAATGTAATTGTAAAGAAAATCGTCACAGGCCAAACACTCATGCAGTTGTGTGCCTGTACTGAGCTAGACTTCTGTGAGATCAAACTCACTGAAGTTTTTCCATTTCTAGTGACAAGAATTACAGTAATTGCACAACTATAAGGCGCACCCTTTTGACTAAAACTTTCCCCCAAACCCGGAAGTGCGCCTTATAGTCCRGTGTGCCTTATCTGACGGTCAAAGTTCGGAACATTTGCCTACCCGGAAGTGAGAGCTGTGAGCCTCGGGGAAGCCGGCAGGGCCATGGCTGCCAGGTGGAGGGGGGGCGGAGCCCCAGAAGGCATGTTCCAATCGTGTGGAGGGGGGGCGGAGCCCCAGAAGGCATGTGCCAATCCCATGGAGGGGGAGAGGAGTCCCGGCAGGCTTGCCCTGGCCCCGTGGAGCTCCGCCCTGCCTCCACAGGGCTAGGGCATGCC
>PYHW01010122.1:1430077-1454429 GCA_013186435.1 Turdus rufiventris | reverse complement strand
GCCAATGGCTGCCGAGTGGATGTGGGGCCGGGTACCCGCAGCACCACTCCTGTTGGGTCCGGGAGAGCCAATGGCTGCCGAGTGGAGGCGGGGCTGGGTGCCCACGGCACCGCCCCTGTCAGGTCTGGGGAGGCCCAGGGGCCCATGGCTAGTGGATGGAAGTGGGCCCGCGGGCCCGCGGCACCCCCCTCCTGGGTCCATGTGGGCCCATGCGGGCTCGGGGGCCCATGGCTGCCAGGTGGAGGCAGGCCCGGCGGCCCGCAGCGCCACCCCTGTCGGGTCCTGGTGGGCCTGGGGGCCAATGGCTGCCGGGTGGGGGCGGGGCCTCAGCCAGCAACCTCACAGGAAGAGCTGGGGGCGGAGCCTCGCTGCAAAAAAAAAAGTGCGCCCTATAGACGGGTGCGCCTTATCTGATCTACAATGCTGCGAGTTTTGCTGACTCCCGGCAGGTGCGCCTTATAGTCAGGTGCGCCTTATGGTCGTGAAATTACTGTAATTTTATCAGTCACACAGTGGGACTCAATGGACCATTAGCAGAAGATAACTCCCTGGAGGAAGGATTGGGAGTGCAAAGATAAAGAACAATGCCCTACTGGTTTCAATGGATGGCCCATTAGCAGAGTATCTCCCATGGAGATAAAGATCATTGCCCCACTGTCACAACAGATGGTGATAGAATAGATACTTTGATCACATCCTGTACTGTAACCCAAGACAGCAAGGCTGGTGTGATTCCGTTACTAATTCATTACTTTGTTGTGCGCAGATCCTCGCTGCAAAAAAAACAAAGTGTGCCTTGTAGTCTGGTGCACCTTATATATGGACAAAGTTCGGAAATTTGCCGACTCCCGGAGGTGCGCCTTATAATCCCATGCGCCTTATAGTCGTGAAATTACTGTAATCCCCATTTTCTCATTCCTTAAGAATAATTTCCCTTGAGTAACTATGCCAAATACTTTCCTTAAATTTAGACAGATTAGGTTAATTGTATTCCCCTTGTTTAAGAAGTCAGCTATCTTCAATATGTTAAATCAGTCTGATAAAACCTGTACTCAACAGAACTATATCCCAAGTGATTAGGTTTACCTCTGAAGCCTTGACTGCTCTTTCATTGAAAACCTAGAGATTTTCCATATCATCAAGGTCAAAGTCATGATTTCCCATTTTTGTGAGCATATTTTTGGTCATTCTCCATGGTATGGTATCAGTAGTACAGGGACACAGCAGCAGTAACAAGAGACAGATTTCAGGCAGGATCAAGGCAGAGATTTAAGCATAGTCCTTACCCTCAAAAGGCTGGACATTAACATGAGTGACTGCTCCATAACCCCATGGCACAAGTGTGAGCTGCCTCTAACATCCCCATCCACCAGTCCTGGCTGGGAGAATCTGTTTCTATGGAGATGTGTAAGAGCAGAATGCTCTCACTGAACCTTGGTGTACCAGAAAGTGCAGCACTGCAAAGGTAAAAGATTGCCAGCTGCATCTATTTGGAAGAATTCCCTGAAGATGGGAAGAAGAGTGAGGCTGGTGAAGCCCACCACAGGCAGGATCTGATAATGACCAGTAAGGAGGGTCTCACACCATGCTGAACATACCAAGGTTTCCAGGGGCAGGATTGCTTATCCATGCCATCTTTATTGCAAAAACAAACCTCTTCTACTGTTTACACAGTGATCCAGCAAAGCATCCACAAATGACCCCACTTATCCTATCCAGATGTCAAAGGAACTGCCACACCCCAGTACAGAACATCTGCACACATCTGCAGTAACTACATGGGGAACAGACACTTCTACAAAATTAATCCTCCAGCTTCTAGTCACCCTCATAACGATTTGCCTGCAGACTTTCTGAAGCTGCAGAAACACCACAGAGATATTTGTAAGATCACTCAAATTGGCGTTGTTATGATTTGTTTTGATGCAATCCTACATATTACAGTTAAGTTTTATCACCTAAATTCTTTTTTTAAATTAACAGGGCCTTACATTGAGTTTTGGAGCACCATTAATTTTTTTCCTCCGTAATTTTCTTTTCCCAGCATATTCAGCTGACACTACCCATACCCAGCCATAGCAGTTTTATCACCAGTGGACTCATGACTTTGCTGGGGGAAGTGCTCTGTGATAAAGTGACTTGAAAGGAACAACCTCTGCTAAAATTAAAATGCAATAATTTTCTGTAGCTACTCTAACATCCAGAGCTATATGGGAACATCTAACCACTCTAAAACACATAATGAGTAGTTTCTTCCTGTGAAAAATTCTGTGTGCTTAGGATAGAGCTTCTTTATGAACTATGGATTGTTAAGAACAAGTCACTAAGAATTAGACAGATTTTGTCATAGCCTGCATGAGCTCAGGAGTTCTGCAGATTATTGGTATTGATTTGACATTCAAAAGAACACTACTCTAATTCTTTCAAGAGAGCCTAACTCAGCAAGAAACACAGTAAAGCCATTTAAGTCAGGCTTGGAATGCCACAATAATAGCAAGGTTCGAGTTATTTCAATTCTTGTCAGTTTGAAACACTAAGCGCAGAAAGGCGAGAGAGGAAGGAGAGAGATTTTTTTGAAATATAGGAAGACTTGAGATACTTCTTGACTTCAGCCCATTCATTATTAATTGATATTTGATACATTTAAAAGGTAAAATTGAACTAGTGACCAGCTCAAAGTGTTGATATCCTGGCTGAGAACCATTCGAGAGAAGATTAGAGGACACAAAGCGAGCCCAAGTGGATGAAGTAATCCTACTGATGACATGCTTTTTTCATCTGAATTCCCTCATGTGGAAAGGGTAATCAGAGACACTTTAGTAATGCCAGGCTCCCTTTCTATCTATACTTTCTTCTAGTTTTTAATCACTTACATTTTGCAAAGCAGGTATCATTGCTTTGGCTACCTCTGGAAGTTTACTAGCTATTTGATAATGTATGTTATGAGCATAAAACCTTTGATGCTGATGCTTCATATAAAACCTCCAACTTCTATCAATTCAATAAGCAGAAACATTAGAAAGCTTTTAAATGTTTTCCCAGTGAACCTTTCATTTTCCATATTGGTTTGGGTAAGTTGCGTTACGCTGACTTGGAAAACATACCCAGCCAGAGAGCACTTCCAAATTAGAAGTTAATTGATTGCACTTCAGACTGGGGAGGTTGTAGGGAAGGGAGAAAAGACAGTATTGCTACCAAGAATCATCCTTATAGTCATTAGCTGCAGAAAGGACTGTTCCAGAGGCACCCACAACAAGCAAACCTTTCCAGTAAAATAATGAGGAGTTTGAATAGTTCTCTGCTCTCTAAATGAGAGCGTTGTAACCTTTATGAACACACTAGCCACAGATCCTTCAGTCTTGCCTGACATACTGCCAGGTAGAAAACCACATCTGGAAGTGCTGAATTGATCCAAACAAAGGCAGCTCTGCCAGTGGAGGCTGGGGACAAACCCCCAGCAAGAGCAGACTTTTCTTGTGGGGCCTCAGCTCCAAACCAGCTCTTCCTCTGCCAGCCACTGTCTCAGCCCTCTGGGGCACCTGAACGCTTTCTGATCAGCTCATTGACAGAAACAACAAACATCTTGCTACCCATGCCATGCCATAAATGTACCAGAGCTGGCAGAATATAGAATGTGTGTGCTGTAAGATGCTAAGAGCCGGGTTCACTCCTGCTTTCTTGTTTTCTTGTTCTGTTCCTGCTCCCAGTGTCCACCAGGGAATTCAACCCTTCAGCAACACCAAGCAGTTTGCTGTGTCTCAAGCTTCATTTCTCATATTCTCTTCCCCCATGAAATATCCTTTCTCTTATTCTGAAACTCTCTTCTATCAAAAAACAGGTAAATTTTGGCAACAACTCAGAATAAAGTACAAAAGGCAGTGAGTGCAGAAGACGTCCTTCTAGACACCATTACTGTCTTGGATGAGTCCTGTGTCCAGCGGTGGAGCCCTCAGCATGGGATCCACAGGGACCTCTTGGAGCAGACACAGAAACCCTGGAGGGCTGGAGCACCTCTGTGGGAAAAGGTTGAGGCTGGAGAGCAGAAGGCTCTGATGACACCTTACAGCAGGGTCCTGGAACAAGAAACTTCCCAGCAGGGCCTGTTGCACCAGGAGAAAGTTTTTACCTTGAGAGAGAGTAGATATAGACTAGATACCAGGTAGACATTTTTTACAATCAGGCTGGTGAGACAGGGAAACAAGTTACCCAAAAAAGTGGTGGATGCCCCATCCCTGAAAGAATTCAAGCCAGGGGCTCTGAAAAACCTAGTCTAATTTAAGATGTCCCTGTTCACTGCAGGGGGATGAACTCAATACCTCTAAAGGTGCCTTTCAACACAAACTATTCTGATTCTGTGTCTAGCTGACCTTTATTTGTGCTTTTTTTTTTCCAGATTTCTTCAAGCATTAAAAAAGTGGGGATTTTCTTGAGGTGATGAAAAGCCTAAATCCTATATATTTTTGGGAGAATAAGCCAGACTAAGTCTGGGAACGTGAAATATACACTTGGACAGTAGAAGAAATGCTCTGAGGATCCTTAGAGCTACCAAGACTTGGGATTGGATTGATCCTGCTGCATCCCACACTGAGGAAATAAAGAAGACAGTGGTAATCAGAACAGGGATTCAAAGTCTCTCTTACACACAATTATTAAGGGCAGCTACAGGAAATTCTGTCATCTGTCCTGTTAGCCTTCCATACCACCTTCCTCCACTTTCAGGTTTTAAAAAAATCCAGAGTGCAAATGGATTAATTTCAGTGTTATCCAGCAAAGGCAGATATGACAAAACGATTGTTTTTCATGTGACACAAACCACCTATGGATTATCAACATTTAGCTTCAATTGCTGAATTATACTCTGTGATTTGGAGGATGGCTTTCATCAGTCCCATCTGATCTTCAATTTTTTTTCTGTCAGAGGAATCAGGAGTTACAGAGATCCTTAACAATTATCAAAAGGAACATGAGGAATCATATAAAAATAAAGGCATCTATTTCTGGGCTTGTGATACCTCCAGAGACTATTTCCCATGGCTAAGGATCTTCATTTCCATTTCTAACTCGAGTTTGTTTTCTGTGTCAAACTTCACTTGCATCACCTCATAGTATTAGAATTTTCTGTCCCAATTCTCAAAGACAGGAAATTTCCATGGTTTCTGTAGGTATGTGGGCTCTGGTAGGACCAGTG
Organism: Turdus rufiventris; assembly: GCA_013186435.1. Taxonomy (NCBI): domain Eukaryota; kingdom Metazoa; phylum Chordata; class Aves; order Passeriformes; family Turdidae; genus Turdus; species Turdus rufiventris. Next base: position 1,449,241 of record PYHW01010122.1, on the reverse strand, counting down.
ACAGGGATCCATTTCCCTGCTTTGAGTGATGCCTTCCTGGGGCTACCTAAAAACAGAGGCCAGACAAAATTAAGAGATTAAAGAGCAGTTCTGTTTATTGAAGAGCCTTCAGGTACATTTAGGTCAGACCAAGCCCCCCAGGGTCTCCACCCAAAAATGGATCACAGGTCACAGGTTTTCACACTTTTATAAGTTTGGTTCATTTGCATATTGGCGGTTAATCTTCCAATTACACCTTCAGCTAATTAAGTAATTTAACCCAAATTTGCTCCCTGGAACTCACTTTTGTTTCCATTTCTCAGGGCCTCAGATAGTGAGGCGTCCTGGATTCCCAGGCCTTGAGAGGAATTGTGTTGTCTGACCAAAATGGGAAAGCAGCAGCTCACACTGTGTATGGAGTTTAGAGTTATGCACTAAAGAATTGCAAAGGATTACAAATATATGAAAAATAGAAAAGCTAAAATCCTAAGGCATCATAAGGAATGAGAATTTCACTGTCAGTGCCAATGCAGCCCCACAGTTCTGGTGAGGACCAGACCCTTGCAGAGAGCTTCAGCCTCCTGAGGCTGTGCAATCTGGGGTCCTACTCCATCCTCCCACCCAGCCTGTGTTTGCTACACGAGAAGCTGATAGAGCTCAGCATTCCCATCCCTCTGTTGTTCAAAATATTTTGACACAACCTAGTGGAAAGCAGCAGCAAACAAATGCCTAACGTTGCAGTAAGGGAGCTCTGTTCCCTGCCTCCAGCTGTTTAGAGGGAAAAACCCTTCCTGGCACAGCAAAGGTGGCACACACACAGTGCAAATGACAGCTGCTCCCCCGAAGGGCTGGAAGAGCCGGCAGTGCTGGCCCAGTAACCTGTGCCCCTGACCCCAGCACAGGTATGTGAGAAGAGATGGGAGGGAAGGACAGGGACAAGGCACAGAGCAGGGATGAGCAGCTGGGTGTGCTGAGGTGGCTCTGGAGCACCCAGGCTCTAACCTGGAGGTGAGTTGCACTTCTGAGCACAGAACCTGCCCAAGTGAAATTTATTTAACCTTTTAAAATCTAAGTGCTGTAGTTTTTGATTTAGCAGTATTTCAGAATCTGTAAGAGATGAGCTATGCATATTAAAATATACAGCTTTGTGTTAATATTTATTGTTCCCCTAAAGCAGCAGAAGCCATACAGAAAGCTCTGGTACACTCAATACCAATGAAAGCCAATCAATATGCAAGCAAGAAGCACCTTCAGATTTCAGCTGCAGCAGGACAAGCTCACATAATGAGATGATGCCACATTCATTCTGACATCAGAGATATGAGAGATCAGATTTGCTGCTGCAGCCCAGTGGCCTGAGCCACTGTGGCAATGCAAATCACCCCAAATCCAGAGAGCCCAGGGAAGAGCCAGGACTGGTCCTCTGAACCAAAGGAGCACAGCTGCAGTGATTTACTGGTGCCACTGAGATAACATGAATTTCCTCAGCCCCATCAAGAAACTGAAAACTACACACACTGAATGCAGTACTTGCTGCGGTTTTTGTGCTTCATTTTTTTGGTGTAAAGCTGGGACATTTCTTGTGTTTTCCAACATGGGCTGTTCCTTTCTGTGGGCCATCTCATTATTTATTTATGAGATTGCCTTGTTAACTTCTCCTTCATCTCTTTTCCATCAGAAGGGACTTAGTCTCAACACAGCTCTCAGGGAGAGGGGGAAAGGCATAGTGATACATGAAGGAAGTCGAGAACAATATGTATTTTCAAAAAAAGAGCATGGAAAATATCTTAACAAAGGTCACAAAAGGCAAGCTGAAACAAACCCTTAATTGCAGAAAACAAAATACTTTTCAGATGTGAAGTCCTTCCTCCTTTTATGCCATGATCCATATTAGTTCCCATGGATCAGAATAGTATTTCTTCTGTAGAGAAAATAACCTGGTCCTAGCAGTATCTCCAAAATTTAGAATGACAAATATAACTAAACACAGGAACATTCTTAGAATTAAAGTAGATAATTTTTGCCTCCATCTTTGTAGAAATCTAATATATTTAAATATTCCTAGTATTTTAATTTCATATACATTAATCAAAAGGACAGGTCAGCATGTGATACACTTCCTTTTATTTTTGAGTAATTTCTCAGGATATTCTGAATGTTTTCAGTTGGAAATAACCTGAGTAACACATTAGGTTGTGAAGAAATTCTGACTTTAAAATCCCACAATAGACTTTAAGCACAATCAGACTTATCCAGTCCTCGTCCTTCCCTGCATTTATCACAGCTGCTCCAGCAAATTGCTGAGGGAAGCCCTTTGAAATGCCTTGCAAAAGCTCCAAGCCTGAAGCACAAGATCTGCAGTTGAACCTGGGGCCAGACAAATGCCGGAGCAGCACTGGGAGCTTGGTTCTGTGCATCTCCCCCAGCTCAGCCACTGCTCCTGGTGGGCTCAGCCAGCTCTTCTCAGGCCTGTGGGGAACAGCCCAGCATTCAGGGAGGTGCAGCAGGAAAAGGGGATATTTCCAGCCAGAAATGGCTGGATGCACACAAAAGAGGGGTAAACAATTTCCCCAGGTGACACCACTTGTTAGGGCAGTTTGCGCACCTGTGTTTGTAAATGTCAGTGAGAATCTGGATGGAGAAGGCAGGAAAATTAGCATATTCCAGCTTTTTAGATTCAGAGAGGGAAATTTTATTATATAGCTCAAAAAGGAAGAGATAATAAAGCTACAACTCTTACAGCAGGATCGTGCCAGTTGTGCCAACTCCTTTGCTACAGGAACAAGAACTTTCCAGTGTCAACTGAATATGAAATTGTGAATAGCCTGATCACACACATTTATTAGGAGCACAACATATTATCTGCCTGGTGGAACTTACGATCAAGGGAGAAGTACATCTGTGATTCTTGTGCAAGAAAATGGCAGCTAACATCAGATCTGGAGAGAAAAGTGGAAGACCACACATTGAATGCAAAGAATCTGTCAGTTTGCTGGTATCTTAGGAGCTCTCTCTATTATCATGGCAGATTAACCTTGTCCTTTCACTTTGCCTTCCTTTTCATACACTACCACAGCATATCAGCAAGACCAGCTCTGGCACTCACACTGAGCTGCACGAGTATCTGTGTGAAATGCAAATCTACAACAAAAAAAGTTATCATTACTTTTTGTCCCGCTTGCTGAGGCAGCAGCAGTTTTTCGTCACTTTTCATATCATGTATTTCCAATGCAAACATCAGAACTGGGTTAGGGAACAGCACATAAGTGGCCCACAGGGGTCTTAATTTTGGAGCACCAAAGCAGAACCATAAAGGGCCACGCCCCAGTCTCTGACACAGGAACCCACAGCAGGAATGTCAGCTGAGCTCTTTTCTAATTGGTGTGGAAATGCAGGCTACACACCACATAAACAGTCCCCTCCTTACAAAGTAAATGCATTTTTGCAAACCTATATTTCTAATTTATTCAGTACTTTCTCAGAAGCAGCTTATTAGTACTCTGTTCTCCAGTGTGTAAAATCTGGCTTTTCCTCCTTTGGATTTCCTTTAGTTCCGGGATTTTTAGAACAATTGTATGGATTTCTTATTAGCAATGCCAATGTTTCATTTAAAATATCACTAAAGCCAATTCTATTCTAAAAGTGTCAATACTAAAGCTGTCATTTCCCCTGCTAATTCAGTAAGTGTATCTGAGAAGTAAATGATCACTCACTGGATTTTCTGTGTAGGGTACCCTTCTGGCACCATTTCATTTCTAACAAGGATTTTACTGATTTATACTGACATATATTCCATTACAGACTCTACAGAGGCATTCATAGTATTTGAAATTTTTTTGGCGTATTTTTTTCATCTTCGCTTACAGGCCCATGAACAGAATTACAGTTTTTAGACTGTTCAATTTGGTAGGCAGTAGATAAAGCTGCAGAAGGATAAATTTGTAGGAAGCTGCTACCAATAAATTTCACCCTAAAAACATCTGTTGCAATTTCCTACTAATTTTTATATCAGTTGCTTTAACTTTTCATAGTTTGTCTCCTTTTTCAGTATCGATTTTAAGTACGGTGCACTGCACAGCTTAGGGAGAGTATTGAATTAATCAAGAATTCATTGACTTAGTACTGCTAAAAGGAATGACACAACTTGGTTATTCTTCATTGTGTTCTGTACTTCTGGATCTGCTGCTCAAACCTATTTTAACGCTTTCTCTCACAAGACAAGGGCAGTCACATTTTACAATAGGTGCATTATATTTTCTGAGATTCCTTCCTGCTTCTAAGCCCACCCTGACACAGCTTCCTTTACAGAAGGAATTTTTAAAATCCCTTTTCAGAATTACTATAAGATATTCTAGTTATGCTGTTCAAAAATATTTCTATAATTTGCTAAAGAAATGCTTCAGAGGAAAATGTAAAAAAAAAACAAAAACAAAAAGCAAACAAACAAACAAAACCCCACAAAAAAACCCAATGACTACAACAACAACAAACAACCAAAAACAAAAACATTTTTTCCTGATTCTGATGGCACCAGCATGTCACCTTCCTACAGAGAAGCCTGATACCTGACAGCTACACAACTTCTGCAGGGCACAGAGAGTACTACAGGGTTGGCCTGAGACATCAATTTGGGGTTCTGTTCTCTCAAAAATTCCCTATTCCACCTTTGTCAAATCACTCAAACTCAGGCCTTCTAAATTTATCTAGATGCTTTAGACTAATCTACTGTAATAGAATCTGTATCCTTTTCTTCCTCCTTTACTTCTTTTTTAAGAAGTAAATCCTTATCCCACATGATTGAAAATTTAATACACATTTTAAAGACCATCAGTTTCTCTGTAACAAGTGCCAGTGATTGATAGCAGAAAAAGTTACCCTGGTTTTTTGAAGCATGTCTTTTGAAAGATTCTTATTCTAACTTAAGGGTAAATTCATTTCTTGAATAAAGCAGTGCCAATGTCATTAACCTCACTGAACTGCAAGTCTTGGCAAAAAAGAAAACCGTCTTTCTTACTACTTCTTTGAATGTAATTATTCACGATTAAAGAAAGCCAAATTAGTAGGAAATGTGAATTCAGTTCCATAAAGCAATTTCAGAGATAGGAGCAGCTGCACCTTTGCTGCAGAGAACGGTAAAAGAGAGAACCCTTTACTGCCTGCTCACAGTTCAGAGCTGCTGTGCTCGGGCTCAGGAAGTAGAAGGAAATGTTAATTATGTTTCTTTTAACCTAACCCTTCTTTAATATACTTGTTTCTAGGAATACCATATCCATAGATGGTTGACGTGTTCTTGGGTTAAGAAACTTGATTTCAGATATGAAAAGATTGAAGTCAGGTGTTACATTTCCTAGCTATTAATTCTTTCCTTTTAAATATTTTTCTGAGTATTTTTTGGGGTTTAAGATTTCTCTTAAGGAAAGTCCATTAGCTATGCAAGAACATCAGGCATACTTTTCCTTCTTCAATCCTGTTCACCTCATTGTGCCATTTCCTGCAAATTGCAAAGAAATTAAATCATTCTAAAAATGGCACTTCTGAACTCTCTCCCTGCATTTCAATGTTAACATACATTCATGTTTTCAGGGTTATTTTTCCTGCTCTTTTCTACTGGTTTGCTGTCTGATTTTCCTTCCTTTCTGAAAGAGGCCAGTCCTTTCTGCAGTTGTTTAGTTGTATATCTTATATTCATAAACAATTAGAGGTTAAAGACAACAATGTTTTAACCTTTCTGCACTTTCAAGTAATTGTTCCTCCAAAGAGAGGAAGGATTCCACCTGCTCTCCTCATACATTTTTAACCAGTTCTTTATTCAGTGCCATGCTTTACTGTGAAGGTTCAGAACTTTTATCTTGCAAAGAAATCTCTCATTGTTTCCACTGGGGTTTACAGTATTAAATTCCAAAAAACTATCAGTCCTGCAGCTGGCACTGAATTGGTCACTTATACCACTCTAATGGCTCCATGCTGGAGTCACACTCTGTTGCCAACAAATGCCACTAAGGGGAGAATGCAGAGAAACTGAATACAGCAAGGAATCAAATACCAGCTTCCAGCAGTACAGACGGGTGGGAGCTTTTAAAACAAAAATCCATTTGTGATGAGTCTCAACACATCTGCAGAAAAGTCTGGGTAGGACAGGGGAAAGATGAAGGGCTGGCTTTGTAATATTCTGTTCTTCATTTTTCCTGTAAAATTAGCAGCACAAAGCAATGATACCCCAGTGAAGTTGCATCACCCTACATAAGGCAGTCCTGACTCTGCAGGCTCAGGGAGAGGCAGACATGGCCCTATGGCCCAGGGTTAGTCATGGAGAGCAGCAGCACTGAAACTCCTCTCAGAGACCCTGATGCCTGGAAAAGCTCAGGGGGTGAAGGGACAAACGTAATCACTGTTTTGGATTTTTGTTTATTTGAACTACAGACACTTAAGGGGGAGAAAGAAACAAGTCTGCTCTGCGCTTCATGAATGTTTTCAGTGGAATTACTCTTTCCTTTTCCCTCCTCTCCTTTTCTAATCCAAAAGGGTTTTAGGAAAAATCTTTTTAAATGGGCTGAATTTCCTTCTCCTGCTACTGAAACAGCTACTAGCCTAACACAAAGCTTAGCTTTTAATTTTAACAAACAAGGTATGCAAATAATAATTTTCATGTTTGTCTTGCTGCATTAAGAACCTCACATATCATTTTAACTGCACATTTTGAGAACTTGTCTTATTATAGACATCTCCTAGATTAGCAGAAGCAGTCATTGGAGGACACAGTAGAAGTGCTCAGTAGATCAGGAGGAAAGTGAACGTGAAAAGAACAACAGAGGTAATGTGAACTAGCAAAACCTTAAAGGTCCGTGAAAAGAAGGGGGCAAACTGCAAGCACAGCAAGAGCTGAGGGGTACTGAAATGTCTTTCCAGACTCTCTCAGGTCCCCTGGAGACAAAGTTTTGTTCAGAGGCAGAACTCAAGTATCTCCTTTGCCCAGGAAGCAAGCAGGCAGTAGAAAAGCACACAGATTCCACATTAAGGTGCACAAGTGACACGTCACATCTACCCTTCCCCTCTCAACTGAGGGACTGACGCCAACATCAGCACACATTGTTCCCAAACAGACCAACTACCTCAGGACTTTCCCCCAGGACTTGTGAACTTGGCAGGGGAATTGTGTCTTTTCTTTCAGAGAATTCAGACAGAATATCCATGAGAAAGCTTTAGAAACTGCATCTCCCTCCTAAATGGCTTTTATGTAAGAGACAGCCATAGCCTGGAGTGGAGGTGGGCAGATGCGGCCTTATTCTGAGGTTTATACCTGCAGCTACAAAAATACGAGCAAAAAAATCTCAGGGACTGAGCCCCCCTTTCATATCCAGATAGTTTCATATTCCAGACAGCTCCCCCTGTACTCTGATCATATCATTAATCATAAAGGCCCCATAGCTAACAAAATATCCTCTTCTTTCAGAGGAACAAAACAATCCTCAAAGGTCAATAGAAGGAACAGCATGAATCATAATAGCAGGCAATTACATCTGCTGCAGCATCAACAAGGTCCTCAGAACACTGGTTGATCAATGACTGGAGCAGGACGATAAGGGATCTCATCAATGCTAGGAAGGGACTGACAGCTCTGGCAAAGCTCTCGCTGGAGCTGACCACTGTAAATGGTGCTCATTAACTCATTAACTAATTCCCTTCACAGAATCGCTGCAGGGCCGGCGGGCAGCTGCAGAGATTTCTGTTTAGAGCTCTTGCTGGGACTTGATGCACTGATGTGGTTGGGATTTAATGGTGTGCTACATGTTGAGGATGTGGACTGGGAGTTTTAACCACACTCATTTGCTAAGTTCTTGTTAAAATCTTTTCTTAAAGCCTGGTCTCTTTAAGTTAACTTCAAGAAGTTCTCACAAGATATCAGACTGCTGCAGGTAACTGTTTTCAATGGCTGTGTTGTACTGCAGTAGAACTCCACCTGCATCATCCACCTTCAGATGCATTTACATGCCCTATGCAGAAATGGAGAAATGCTATCCCACCTCCTTTGCAAATTTTTCTTCTGCATCAAGTAATTCAGCTAAGAATTTTTTTGCACATAAAATCATTCTGATCTTAAGCATTTCTCACAAAAGAACTATCCTGAAGTAAGAATTGACAAGCATTCCCTAAAGAAACATGGATTGCTCAATCAAGAACTTTTGCATTCCAATTCCAACAGAAATTCCAAATTCTAGATGAAAAGGTACCTCTGAAAGCAACATACAGTTTTCACTTCTAAACTTCTACCTCTCCATTCCTCTCCTTTCATACAGATAAATTAACTTGTCATCTTATTAGCCAAGAAATTCTTGCAATATCTTAGTTACATAATTTCTGCTTTTTCCTTTATGTTGCATACATCAGTTTAGACATATAGTCTCCATCACTTATATTTCCTGTTTAATATACATGAAATATCAGTAATAATCATCTCATATACTGTCCAGGTGTTTTTTGAAAAGAAATTAATGGCAAACTATTGAAAGGGAGATTTTGCAATTTTTATTAGAGCATGCAAATAACAGTATTTACTTATACCACAAAATAAGTATTAGTAAAAAGTATTTTTGGAAGTCACAGAGAATAGAAGACTTTTTTTTTTTTTAATAAACCATGAAAATATATACAGAACTATCACAATCAACTATATTCATAATTACATTTAATACAAATGAGAGTGAAGTTTTCCTAAACCCCACCTGTCTGTTGATTTAAATGGTGCCTTTCACGCACTGCAATAAATCTTCAACTTTCCTAATTCTAATCAAAAATATGCAACAGATTAATGGTCCAATGCAGCAATCATAGTACATAACTGCAGTAAAATAATAAACATCCACAGCTTGAATAATGTTTCTACTTTGATGACAATGTCAACAATCATATAGCCAAATACTTTTTCTCCTGAATAAAATTGAGGGAAATGAATAATACTTAAAACCTCATGCAGGTGACATTCATGAAGTAATTTCCTCATTGTTCAGCAACAACTTCTTTTTTTTAAAATTTTATTCAAGCAAGTTGCAGTGTTGCCAGGACATTTATATGGGAACATTTACCTTCATGTAGCTTGTCAAAAACATTACTTCTCCACAAAACAGAACACTAAATTGGATAGATTATTTCTTGAGGGCAAGGAAAATAATGTTGTTTACTGGTATTTTTCTAGGTTTGTACATATAATAAGACTCTGAAATTAACTCCTTGGGATGGTTAATGAAGTCAAGTAAGCCCATTCATTGTACAGCAGAAGCAATAACTTGTTTTAGTTCCATGTTAATATATTTTTTCCTGGATTTTTTTCAAAATAGACCAATTTCACTCCATTCTGGGGCAAATTATGTACTCTGTGCACATGCTGAGTATGCCTTGATAACCAGAGATCCCAATACATGTTTAATAATTGACTTTTCAATAGAGCATTGATGCATTTTTGTCTGGAACTAATTCACCTTTGTGTATCAAGAAGAAAGTACAGTGAATTACAGATACGGTCTTGAAATGTAAAGGCCATATGCTTTATTCATCTCAGGTCTTTTAAACTCCATATTCATGACAGGCACTGCTTGGAAATTAATATCCTGGCTTGGAAATGCCAGTATATATACAATTTGATTTATTAGAGCAATGATTCATTGAAAAGCACCTTGAACCTATCAGGGAGACAACACCTTCTGGAACAGGTTTGACCTTGCAAATAAATCCCTCACTGCTGTATTTGCAGAGATGTGTGTGGAGTGTCACACTAACAACTAAACCCGGTGGTTACAGTATGTAAAATATGAAGTTTAACCAACCCACCAAAAGTTTAAAAAATCCACACACAAATGTCTCTGTGGCAGAACAGCAAGCACAAGAAGGCTCCCACTGTTCATGCAGAGCTGTCACCCTACCACTGCCAACCTTGGAACAGAAGATCTGAACAGAGGGCTTAGTCTCAAATGTAGGATGTTCCATCTCACCACAAAATAAGCATTTACATCACCTCTGTTCTCACCAAACAATTCTAACCTAGGTCAATCAGCCTGGGTGGTTTCAAGCACAAACTCACTCATCTAGGTCTCAGAACCCCATTGAATTCAGCCCAGAATGAAAAATAAGACTGAAGAAAATCTCTAAAATTTTCAACAAATGGCATTCAATCTCAAGGAGAAAGAGCAGTATTTTTTTCCTCCATTGGGAAAAATTCTCTCTTAGCTGTACAGTAACCAAACTACTTTTCCATGTTTGGAGGCTGCATGTCTAGAGGTGAATTTGTTGTATATTCTGCAGTTCAAGCCAGTACCTTCAAGAGCAATAAATGAACATACAAATTATTTTGCTCACTTTGCTGCAGCTGCACTATCGGCCAAACAGTGCCTCTGAATTTGCTCTGACTATAACCAATGCTGAATCCCTCACAAGTAAAGTCCTGAAGTAAAGCACCTGTTACTTTTATAGTGATTTGTAAAGTCACAACTTTGGATTTGTCACCAACGAAATCTAGTGAAGGGTTGCTTCTATCTGATAATCTCCCCTGTTACACTACCTTGTAATATATGCAGACTGACATAAATCTTGTCATGGGAAGAAACCTAATAATGGACAATTTAACATTTTAAGAGATTTCAGATAGAGACTCTGGTATTACTTCACCATTCTTATTCTTAGGAAGTGTTTATTTTCAGATCACTATAAAATAGAAAACCATTTCAGACATCTCTTTGCATCTTACCTTAATTTTTGCTGTCTTCACAGTCATTCATACAAAATATTTGCGTTTCATCTCTAAATGTGCTCACTTCAAACCATAACAGACTTTTCCCTGTACTTGGCATTTGTTTTCCCTCAGAGTGCCCCAGACATTTTTATCCACAAATACACAGCGATGTTTTGAGAAGTATTTATCAAATGAGGTCAGAGTTTTGCCACAGCCATGCCAGACCCCACTACACTGATCACTCTGCAGAGATCCCAGATAAGTGCCCTGCTCCCAAAGCCCCATTCTGAAGGGTGCACTATCACGGCAGTCACTCACTCACACAAACCCAGGGGATCCCCAACATTTGTTAAATTCTGCTTGAGGAATAGCTGCAGACACACCCTGTATTGGATAAATGATCCTTCATTGTGGCTATCAAACCCAAAAAGTGAGAGTGTTCTGCTAAATAAGTGCTTTTTTCTCCCCACTCTGGTTGTTGATGAGCAACAGAATTTCTTCCCATCTCAAGAAATAATTTCAAGTCATGTCAGCCACAAGCCACTGGCTTAACTCTAGAAATGGGGACTCTCTAAGTACCCCATTCTTCTCCAAGTCCGGAGGAAAAACAAAGCAAAACACTGAAAAAACCTGAACTAGGACTTTTAGGAATGTACATTCATGGCTTTCAAACACATTTGAGATGCCTGAATTTCATTTCCCTTTGGACTGTGGGTTTTACTACAAAGCTATCCAAGTGTTAAACAGCAAACAGCTTCGTTTGTGATTGGATGCTGGTCTGTGATTTTATTTCATCTTTTACTGGTGGAGCCCTCAACAGGCAAAGTCAATTTAGCGATCTTCTGAAGCAAACAATAACGTACAAGATGTGAACCCAATTCACGGTCCAGTTAAGTGTTGGGAATCTCCCCAGTGATATCTCCACATGTTTAATGTGGTTCTACTCTACTTGGGAATATTTCCACTCTTTCACACCCTTCTTTGTTGAGAACACCTTTGGTAAGTACCATTGATTCCCAGTGATTCATTTACTTTGTGTTTATATAACAAGATGTGCTCTTTACCCACTTGTGTGGTGTTACAGCCCTGACATGCTGCACACTCACAGATCCACTTCTGGTTTTGTTGGGATCGTGATCACAAACACATGGGTAACAAAGACAGTGGACATCGAGGATCTTAATTACAGAGCCTGTTTTTACCTTTTTTTTTTTTTTTTTTTTTTTAGGACAACTAGTAATCATTTATAACACAGACAGCTGGATTTTTTTTTCCTGTTCCCACATAACTGGTATGTTGTCACTGCATTCAGTGACACATATAGTGAAAATGCTTTCCATTGATGAGTTCAGGAGATAACAGTGGTCCTGCATTAGCTGGAAAATTACTGACATTTCAGTGCATGAGGGACACTGCTTCCAAGTGGATAGTTCACCTTTTAAAGGGCTTATTACAAGCTGGGCTGTAGGCTGTACCATTACACACAGCTTTTGCCTGTCATCAACAGCAATGAAAATCACCAACACTACTCTACAGCTCCACTCACGCTTTAGCTGCTCATGGCCTCCAAGTGGTGAAAATAACCAGCACTTTCTCATTCCTGAATTATTCTGTGCTTTTCATAGCTGGCTCTCCTGGCTCTCTGGATGCTATCAAATTAAGTCAAATGCCCCATCCAGGACTAAAATGAAAATGCACTCAGAAATAAATTGTCAACTGTTAGCACATAATAGCTAGCTACACTATTTTGCAATAATAACTAACAATGACAGTTACACAAGATTTTATGGCTCTCCTGAAGGAAAAAATCTTGACCAGCAGTTATGAAAATTCAAAAGAACCCAAAACAAAACAGGAAAAAAAACCCCTTAGGTCTGCTTTTCCCAGAGCTTCATATAAAACATTTTTATCTGCAAGGGTTTATTTCAGCAGTGATCTCTGCAGGAAGAACAGAGCTCCAGACAAAGTCAGGCACTGATGCTGGATTCTGAATTGCCTGTGTATGGGCAAACCAATTAGTGACTGGCAATAAGTCATCAGGTGCAATTGAAAGGAATCTGCAATCTGGCTTTCCCTTCTCAAGAGGCACTTATCTTCCCATCCATTGCTGCTAGAACTTGAAACTCCTCTGCAGCTGCCATCTGGCATGCAAGAGTGGATCTGGACCTAAATGAGGAACAATGAAGATGGATGGAAGCCTTGATGCTTTGCACTGCACAGTGCGGCTTTGTAAAAGATCCTTTCTATTAAATGATACTGAAATCAAGGTTTTAGGCATTATGATAATGCCTCATTGTATAATTTCAAAATTTATATAAAACAGACTAAATGATCTTCTAGCCGAGTCACTAAAAGCTAAACTGGTAAGGGAGGAGAGAAAGAAATCTAGCTGACAAAGATAACAGAAATCATAATCAAAAAATGGGTAAAATGTGATGTTTACAGCACATTTATTTTTTACTCTCTTAAGTACAATATTGCATGTCCTAAAAAAGTGTTTTGTTCATGCAAATATGAACAAAAAAAATTTTCTTTCTTTTTAAAATTTAAACCATGTTCTGCTTCAGTAGTCCTAGAGGAGGATGGCAGTACCAGGCACCCAGGGAAGGTAGCATCTGACTGGCAGTGAGAGACTGCAGCTGACCTCCTGCCATGGCCTGGTGACATTGCTAAGAGTCAGAGTACCAGCACTGTGTGGGCACAGAGGGAATTCCATGTGGTAACAGTGTCCCTGCAGTGCCTCCCCAAAACACAAAGCTCCCGCTCTCCTGACCACTTTGTTTGTCCACAAAAATCCCACTGTACTAACAAAGATCAGTTACAGGGAAAAAATCTCTCAATTTCCTTTTGATGACTCCAGGAGAGGAGGAGGTTTGTCTTTGGTTGCAATGCAAGATATAACCAGAAATATGTATTCTATCACCATGTGTTGAAACCTGGTGGAGCAGTGTTCCTTATCTCTCATAACTCAGGGGGAGATATCCTGTTAATAGGCCTGCTGTTAAAACCAGGTGGGGCACTGTTCTTTATCTTTTCCAAGACCCATCCTTTGTCCAGGGAAATATCTTCTGTTAATGGACCATTGAGTCCCACTGCATGACTGATAAAATTACATCATCCCACTGTGAGATGCTCCACCCAGGGGGATGAGGCAAGCCTTTCCTACATAGATAAGAACTGAGATTTGGAAGATCAGAGCAGCCTTTTTCCACTGGATCCCAGAGGAAAACCAGACCCTTCTACATCATCACTGGACCTCTGGAGTAAAACTACACCCTTCTACAGGAGCACTGCTTCAACAGAACCACATCAGAACCAACAGAACCACTGCAGGAGGACTGCAGCCACCATTTAATGGGACTGCTACCAACATCCTGACTAACGGGCTGTCAGGTTGTATTCTGACTCTGTTTTGGGTAGATTTTTTTGTATTACTGCATTTTTAATCTTAATTTTCATAGTAATGAACTGCTATTCCTATTCCCATTGCTTTGCCAGAGAGCTCCTTAATTTCAAAATTATAAAATTCAGAGGCAGGAGGGTTTACATTTTCCATTTCAAGAGAGGCTTCTACCTTCCTTAGCAGACATCTATCTTTTCAAACCACGACACCTGTATGGTTTGCTATCATAAAATAGGAACAAATTTGAGTATTTCTGCAAGCCTGTGTGGCTGTGGCAGCAGAATCAAAGGCCAGAGTGCCTCTGTTTCTGAGAGTGAGGAAATTATGTACTTTACAGCAATTTCTCTCAGAAAAGCAGTAATAAAAGCCACATATTATACTCAATTTTTCTTCGTTACACAATTTGGTGTTACAGAGAAGCTATTCTAAAAATTACAGAGCTCCCCAAAAATGACAGCATTGGTTCACAACAAACCTTGAAGGTTTGAAATTAGTCGTTGTTTTGCATTGAAAGATCTTCTCTGTATCTTTTCTGAAGAGAAATGTGTCAGATACCAAATTTTACGAAAACCAAAATGCTTTCCAGTCCTGGACTCTCCTCCTTTCTCTCTGCCATACCTGTACATGGGATCAGTAAGCACTCTGCAGTCAGAACATTATCAGAACAAATATGACACACACTACATTTCCATATTGACTCCTGCCACATTTGATTTAAAAGCAATATAATTAAAATCAGTAGAGGGCACACGGAGATCCAGCAAGTGCCAATGTTGGACAACATCACAGAAAGAAGTTCTAACTCTGCTCAGCTACCCGTGTTCTACAGTGGGGATGTCGCAGCACCTTTGCTATACAGAAATATATTACAGATTACAGTGGCAGTATTTTTTTTGTCCTGGTCCTTTCTGAATTAGAACACAGCCATACCAAGAAAACAGGAATGATTTCCTTCTGATAATGGGATTACTCCCACTTTCAGCTCAGCAGAACTATTACATCTCAAACTTCCAATGATACAGAGGCTTTAGGTATAGGAAAGCTGACATTTGACAAAAACGGTGATGAGGTTTCCAGCACAATGATTAAAAATACCTGCAGGTAAAATTCTGTAGGTTACAGAAGAACACAGCACCATGCTAATATTCACCAACAGAGATCCCAAAGAATGCATGAACTGCAAGCAAGGTATCAAATACTTTAATAAAATCCACTTCAAAAAACAATATCAAATTTCGCATATTGAAACAAAAAATTAAATTTCTCTTGGACTGTTATGTGTTGTTGTTGTTGCTACCTCCAGACACAACCCTGCAAATTGTATTTAATTGTGATTGCAATACCAAACAACTGTAAGATTTTATCAGCTAGTAATACCACTTACTGTGCTGGAAAGATAATATGGAATGTCACTGGAAACATCATACAAACAAAACAAGCTATTTTAGCTCCACTCAAATTCAAAATACAAGCAAGTAAAGGAAACGACAAAAACAATTGATACATATTGACATAACTTTACAAAGAGTAGAGAGGGAGAAAAAAGAACTCAAAGCAATTGAAAATACATATCTGAGAGACTCTAAAAACAGAAATAAATGAACCAAAGATTTCATTCTGTTCACCTGTGACAAAAAAAGAAAATTAAAATGACTGTTTTGATGGTCATGGAACCTAAAACAAGTGGAAAATTTTGTTTCTCTCACTTTTTCTGTTTGTATTTTATCTTCTAGATGAGTCTTTCTTGCAGCCAAGTTAAAAAAATTCATGATTGTTTTTGAGCTTTTGGTTTGGGTTTTTTTCTTAACTTTCAGACAAAGCTTTGTATTCTGCACTGTCTCTACCTCAGCTCATTTATCTTCTGTGGCTTCAGAGGAATCAGCACACCGGAGCCTGCTTGCTTTGTTTCTGTACTGCAGTTTAGCCTTCTGATTCCTGCTGCTTGTCTCAGTAATAATGGATTTGCTAATGTTTGCCTTTAATTCCAACAGCAATCAACCAACGGAATGATTTGCATTTGCAGGAAGTCAATGTTTTCTTGCCCACCCGTATTTTTGATATTTCATGTAACATTCAAAGTAGCTGTAACAGTACCACTTAAGTAATTTCAAGATAAAAGCTGTGCATTTGTATTATTCCTTTACTTGTGAGTAGATGAAGTAATGTGAATATCACCAATGCTTCAAGCTAATGCTCTCCAACTCTCTTATGGGAGGGGAAAGGTTAATGAACACTTCTCTCATGTCTCATTTCTCCATCTTGTCCAAACAGAATTTTCTTCAGATCGGAACTACACATCAGAACAGAGCAGATGCCAAGAACTAAAAGATTATTCATTAATTTACAATTACAAGTCCTAATTCTTCAGCCTCAGCATACACAACTTGTGTAGAACCCTGGGAGTTTTTCATCTCAAGAACTGCATTAGACGCCAAATTTTCTTACAAAAACTGATTCACAACATCTGGAACAACTTTGTCTTGGAATTCCATACTCATAGTTTCACACTTTGACACAGGTATTCTGATTTATGTTTTACTTAATACTAATATAAGAGTAACAGAATGATATGTTGCTCCAAATTCCCCCTGAAATTAGGCCAGAAACCAACCCATGAAAATAATTATGTGATAAAGAGCAAAGCCAGTCCAGTAATTACCATTCTCTTTAGAACATTACATGGTTCTGTAGCAGTAACTTTGTCTTCACTCAGTTGCTGGAAGATAGGTTTTAATTAGCTAATCTTTCATTATCGCTGGGGAACTTTCTGTGGTCATTTTATCTTCCTTTGCAGAGGCCCATCTCAGTCCTTAAGCTCTTGCACACCTTCTTGTGTGATACTCCTCTCCTCCCACATCATCTCTCTCACACCACTGCACTTCAGGCATGGTTTGCAATTTCACCCACTTCCAGAGGGCTCAGGGGAGAATTCAGCTTAGGATCACACCCAGTGCTCTGTTTGTTACCTTCGGCTAACTATTCTCAGTTCTAAAGCATTTACTTATTAAACAGTTTCTTAAAAACTAATGTGAAGTGGAAACCTTATGCTTAGAGACAGAAAGCCAGAAATGCTTATTACTACATCTGTGATTCAGTTTACAACAGAACCGGTGAAGGACAGAATCTCAGCCAGCACAGAACAGTTCCTATGGGGACCAGTAGAGCCACATTAATTTGTGCCCACTCACCAGTTCATCCTTAGCTTTCCAACCTGATGCACAAGATTTAACCTTTGGATTGGTTGTCTTCTTTGTAAATGAAATGTTCCCTTTTATAGCGAATCTTATATATTGACAAAACACATAACAGTAATTCAAACTCTACAAAGAGAATGTTTTAATCCTAACTGCTACTTTTCAGAAAAAAACTTGATATGTTTAGAAAGCCTGGTCAGCCAAAATAAGTGGTCCATTATACACAGGCTGTCAGTGTCATAAACATTTTTTTAAAATTGACTTTTGTGTCTCAAAGGGAGTTAAGGAATTGCATTTTATACAAAATTCTAGATCCTTTTGTAAGAAAGATTATTTATACAGACACATTAGTTATTTCAAAACTGCCAATCTGGCTTCTCATCATTATGTAATTTCACAGCTTTTGAAAGTTAAGCACCTACAGTCTGGACTGCTTATGTATAAGAAATTGCTTGTGTAGTCTTCGTCCAACACTTTCCTTGTTTTAAACAATGGCAAAAGTCACCCTGCCACTAACTATAACAGTTCCCTAATATCTCAAATTGCAAGTTGTAGTCTATGAAAAATTGAAACTTCATGTGAACAGAGCAGGACAAAAGACAAGCATGGAAATGTCATACGGAAATACACAGTCACACACAAATTCAATTCAATTTCAGCACTGCCCACACTGCCACTTTATCCTCCTGAAGTTAAACCTCAAAAGTGCAAACTGCTCCTAGTCTGAAGCCAAAGCCCGGCTGCCAAAACCATCCAGCTTTCAGCAAAGTGCAATGAAAGATCTGAAGTACATCTCATGGCCTCTGTGCATGAGTGAAACTTCATTGTTTACATGTGCATTTCACACAGTAGAGCTTAAAAATCCTTCCAAATCCTATTTAT
Source organism: Turdus rufiventris (assembly GCA_013186435.1). Lineage (NCBI taxonomy): Eukaryota > Metazoa > Chordata > Aves > Passeriformes > Turdidae > Turdus > Turdus rufiventris. The sequence goes on along the minus strand of PYHW01010122.1, from coordinate 1,431,063 downwards.
TTTTTACCATAGTGTCAGACCAGAAGAACATTTGTGTTTCCGTTCCACAGTACAAAAACCAGGATGTTTGCAATGGACTCTAAACCTAACTGGTGACATTCTGATATCTCAAGAAACTGGATTTTATATGCCTAAGAGTTAAAGAAGCAAATTATTTAAAACTCTCTGGACTTTTTTACAAAATTGATTTAACACACTTTCCATTACATTGGTGCATTTTGCAAAACGTTCTATAGCTGATGGAGAAGGAGATGACTTCATAAGGCAATTTGACACAGAGAAAGCTGAGCTTCATGACAGGAATCACATGACTGTGTCTTTACAAATACACCGTGTGAATCTGCTTGTACATAGGGCCAGGGACTTATACATAGGGAAGTAATGGAAGAGACTATCAGTTCTAGAAAGCAGTACTAATTGGCATGGGCTGTTGCTCAGCCAAGGTCGTGTTAAATTCCTGCACTTGGAGAGAAAGAAGAAAGACTTAATAGAATTATAAATAGTATTTTGTGACATCATTTTTTTTTAAAAAAGGGGGGTGATGGGTACATAATAGAGAGGGACATAAGGCAGGGGATTCAGGAAGTCTGCATCCTGTAAGAACTGATGGGGAAAGCAGGAGGGTGATGTGGATGGGAAATTAGGGCAAAAACAGGGCTGTGTCCCTCAGTCATTTTAAAGATCCCACGAGAAATGCCCCATAGCCTCTCCCTTTATTTCAACGAAGTTAAAGGACTTCTCTGTCTCCTTGTGGACACAAACCTCCAGCGCTGTGAATTTTCCCACACATTCCCTATACTCCAAGCCTCACCACGACCTTCCCCACGCCGTCAGACTGGACCCACCCTCGGTAACAGCAGGAGGCCGAAAGTTTGGGAGGTGACCTTCAGGTGACACAAGAGAAACGCACCTTGTAAGGAGGCAAGGCTGGCGCTGTGCAGCGGCGCTGGGGGAGGCCCGGCCCTGAACCGCTCCCGAGCCTAGCC
>PYHW01010122.1:1412615-1426449 GCA_013186435.1 Turdus rufiventris | reverse complement strand
CCAGCGGCTTTCCCCCTCCCCCGCACCAGGGCCACCCCGATGCCGTGCAGGGCCCGCCGCGATGCTGCGCCAGGGCCACCCCGATGCCGGTGGCTTTCCCTCCCCCCACATGGGGCCCGCTCCAATTCCGGCGGCTTTCCCTCCCCCCCCGCGGGGGACGCCCTGATGCTGGCAGGCCCGCCCCATGGCGCCCCTCTCCCCTCACATCCCGACGTTGCTGTGGGGCCACTCCCTCCTCACAGCCCGGCACAGCCCTGCGGGACACCTCTCCCTCCTCACAGCGAGGCACAGCCCTGCAGGGCCACTCCTTCCTCACAGCCTGGCCCTGCTGCGGGGCCGCTCCCCCTCGCGGCTCGCACTTCCGGGTTGGTAACTTTTGCTAATTTGTCCCTCAGATAAGGCGCACCGGACTATAAGGCACACTTCCGGTTTCGAGGGAAAATTTTAGACAAAAGGGTGTGCCTTGTAGTCGTGAAATTACTGTACAAATATTAATAACATATAATATTCTTAAGAATACTGAGAAAAATATATCGTATAGGATATTATCGTGGGAATATCTCTGTTGGTAGTTTATTGGTGGGACTCTGGGACCAGACACTTGTGCCCCACTGTGGAATTCTAGCTATAAGCTTGTAGCAACTCACAGGCTTAAAAAATGTGTTGTTGACTTGAATTCACAGGCACTGTTTTGTGTGCATTGTGTGCTAAGCAATAACTCTGCTCAAATTTTTCAGAGTTCAGAATTGTTGAAGGCAATGCTGTGTTCATTATTAACTTAAGGTTCAATATTTGCATGTGTTTCAGACTGCATGAGTCCTGTGCTCAATTTATTATTTATGTTTGTTGTGCTTTGTCAGTGTGTACTTTTTATGGTGAATTTTCTTCTTTAGTCCCTTTCAACTGCTGGTTCTCTGTAGCAGTGGAGCAGAAAGAGTTGGGATTGGAAGCTGAAAACAGAGAACTAGTTTCATTCAGAAGAAAAAACTTACTCCAAGTAAATGGAACCATAAGTCATGTTTAGGTTGATTTTAGAGACGTAACCGATAGAGGAGTTTTGTTGGTTCTTCTGTGAATTTCTCCACTGATACAGCATGAAATAAAGGAATGGCAAGAGTGTTGTGCTGTGATTTGAAGGATTATAATCTCAGGAGAGGAGAATACACTTCTGCTGAAGCTGCTTTCTCTGGGTGCCACCAGGGACACTTGAAATTTGGGCCACAGGCAATTTTCTGTGAGGTGACTTGTTCACAGGGAACTTTTTGTTTTGCTGGCAAAACTGCTACCTGAACAGAGAGGAAGGAGAAATAGTGAGTACCCCCAAAGTGAGCAGGTCTGTCTCAGGTAGAACCCCCTGTGCATTGTTAAATTGTTCTGTCTTGAGCCATCTTCAGCGTTACAAGACAAAAAGCACAGGTGATTTTTTATAGGCTTGGTTAGGTTACTACTCTAGTGAATACTGCAGTGAGGACGGGAGCAGATCTTGAGATTTCTCTGAACCTGCAATGGGACTTGTGTTCTCTGACTAAAAGTTTGGTGTGGGGATTGGAAGAAGTAGCTTCATAGTTATGGTAAATCTGATAGGAAATCATGAATCCTGTCATGGCTGTCAGTGAAAGCCAGATAAATGGGGTCCACCTGAATTGCTGGAATTTAATAATAGTATGACTCACCATGTGGCCCTGAAAAAGCTGTTTTGGAGGGTTACAGCATCATATTGGGCTGTGTGTAATATGTATGTGCTCTTTGCAAAATCCTTTGTGGCTGGAGGTAGTGACTTTTTGATAAGCAAATCAAATACTACCCCAGATTATACATTTTCCATTTTTCCTCACCCAGGTACATATGTTCATTATTAAAAGGAAGGTGGGGAAATATTTGTCACTGTTGCAGAGGATTGCTTTGGTGACAGCAAATGCTGGGAACTTACTGTCTGGAGTAACTTCCCTGTGGCAGCAGCTCTTATTAACAGCATGAGAAATTTTTATATCCAGTCACATTTTTAAGGGATATTTGTGTACTATGGCTTGCTATGATTTGGGTCAGCTACTAAATGTACTTTTACTTCCTGATGCCCAAAATCTGTCTCTCAGCTCTAATATTCTTAGTGTCACTTGGTGTAACTCAGCTGGTCCCAGTGCATCTGCATTAATTTATATGAGATAATGATGTGGCCTAGTAAAAAAATGGAATTGGGCAGCACTGAACTTGTTCAAATCTAAATTTCATCTAAATTAATCTAGCTTCACCCTCACAGGTGGAAATAATGTTTGAATCCTGTGCTAGGGTTTGGTTCGTTTCTGCTTTTTGCAGAAGTGTTCTCTCCAGGTTGAGTGCCTCAGAGCATGCACATATCAGTGTCTTGTTCTGCAGTTTAGTGATTTAACAGCTTATGAATCAGACTGTGCTGCTCAGTACTTCGTTCTGCTGCTGATAATTAATCAGATATGGCTCTAATTACTGACTTTAAGCAGAACTTAACTGTGGTCATCTGTAGCATCATCTGTTATTGGCATATTGTAGGAATATAGGCACCAGAAAAAGAACTTGCAGGAATTATCTAATGAAAATCATAACACTTTATCCATCATTAAACCTTTTTATATATCTTGAGTGTGGCCTCCCCATCTGTAGGTGACTGCCCTTTTCTGCATTGCCACACGATGTCCCTGTTGGTGGAAGCTTCCCAAAATGCAGGTTGGCATTTCTGGGAAGGCACTGCTTGGCCAGGGCTATTGGAACATGGGCCCAGAGCAAGGCACACAGGGCACACACACGACTTTGTGTTTAAAATTTCCTCAGTGTTTACATATATATAAATATATAAATATATATATATATATATATATATATATATATATATATTTATAGGGTATTTGGGAGATTATGGCTGTATAAAACCTTGTGAGATGGTGAGATGGTTTTTCATTATGTGTTTATATACTATAAGTACAGTCTTGGTTTGTTGTGGGTTTTTTTCTGTTTTCTTTTTGTTTTGGTTTTGTTTGTTTGGTAGTGGTGGTGGAGGTTTGATTATTGAGTTTCCATTATCAGTACTGTCAAGCTATCACTAAAAAATCACTGGTTGAAGTCTTTCCCTGGAGTTTCCAGGGTATAAATAAGTAAGAGCTGCGATGAAATTATCCAATACCTTTTTTTCAGGTGAGAAATAGAGTAGTGCATAGAATTAAAAGCAAAGTAAAATAAATCATCCAGTTGAGATGGCAAATAAAGGAACAGCTATGGAAATATAAACTGTACTTGATGAGAACAGGAGAGCTGTGAGCAGCAATGAGAGTGCTCCATTCACATGCTGAGGTTTTGCTCGGTTTCAGGGCAGAAACACCTTCCACCATACAATAGAGATACATGTACAGAATTGCTGATACTGAACAAAAGAACAATTTTTGTTTTTTCTGAATGAAGAAGCTGTACATTTTGCATACAGTTTTCATGTGTTAGTTTTTGTGTCTGCACAGAGACAGTGAACCAGAGGAGAGAGCAGGGTGCAATGAAAGTATCTTCCTCCACCTGCTCCCATCACAGACCATAAAACTTTTGCTGACTTTCAGTGGCTCTACAGCCTGCAAGTCTTTTCTTCCCAGTATGGCTCCCCTAGTATGATGGAAGGTATGAGAAATTAGGAAAGTAAAATAAAAGCGTTATAAAACAATCATTGTATTCAGTACTCAGTGCTGGAAGCTACAGGTACCACTTAATGCTTCCAAGGATTTTCTCAGCAAAAAGGTTAAATGTCAAAGGTTCAAAAAGTCACAGATGACAATAATTAACACTTGTTTGAGCACTGAGTGCTGTTCCATGCTACAGTCCCAGTCTTCAGGTTGTAAATCCTCCATAAATGAACTGATCATGTTGGCAGCTATAAGACTTCAACTTGACATTGATTTAACCTTTGTTATTAAATTTTTCAAATTTAGAGAAGGGAAGGGGAAAAGGGACTGTAAGAACTCAGAACAGTAAGAGGTGTTCTCTGAGCTGCAGGTACAGTGCAGATGGAGAACGAGGTTTGGCTGATCAGAACAGTCTGTGCTGGGTTTGCTCTGTTATCCCAAGACCGAGTTCTGAAGTTTAGGATGCAGGTGTCCCTTACAGGAAGCAGGAGTTCCGTTTGGTGGGGAAGGCTGGAGGTCAGGCAAGGGAGGAGAGTGGTGTTTGTATGATACACAGGTGTGAGCAATGTAGAGATTTCAGATTCTAGAAAAGACTTTGGATTGCAGACAGGGACATGGGACACCATTGTTTTTGTCATGCCAGTTGTATTCTGGATTAGTTTTTAAAAGAATTATACAAGTAAATAGCTTCAAGCACAGTGGATTTAAACTGATTTTTGCTACATTTTTAATAGATGACCAACAGTTTAAATTATATCAGTATTGTTTGCAAACACCCCTGCAAGGCTCCTCACAGCAGTACTCCCTACCCATTTCCAGGGCTTTGTAATGCCCTGGGGATTTCCTGACAGAGCTGTGCTTTCTCTTCCCTGCTGCTCCCTGTTGTTGGTGCACTGTCTATTGCTCTGCAGTCCATCAGAGGAACCACACAGGCCAATGCTGATAATCTGCCTGGAAATGTTTGCCAGCTGGCTGACCCCCAATGCTGCTTGCCCAGCTCCTAAGGAAGGCACACCTCAGGATTTGGTGTTGTACGTGAAGTTTTGTGATGTGTTGCAAAGGTTAATTGTAAGAAGTATTAAAAATTACAAAACAAAAAATCTGATTTTGTAGCAGGCCTGCGGGTTCCAATGTTATCCATGGCCAGGAAGACACAACAAAACATTTCTCTGTAATAAAAACTGGTTAAAAATTAAAAAATAAGTTTAAAAATGGTCAGGTTTTAATAAAGAAGCATGTAAATTTCTAGAGGTATGTTCTAGTCATGTCTGTGTGTGGGGAAGCAGAATGTTTGGTGTTCTTCTGATTAACATCCAGGAACGGCTGTGTTCCTGAGCAGGCAGGTGCTGCATGCTGGGGCAGGATTGATCTCTGGCCACTGCACTGGTGCTCCAGGATCATGCAGTTCTGGAAACGGCTCCTTTTAGCTCAGGAACCAAGGGCAGACTCCTCTTTCTCAAGTTTGTCTTTTGTTTTAATTCTTTTTCTTTAGGGAGAAGGTGTAATGTTTTGCTGTCAGGATGAGGAGCAGGATCCCTGTCATCCTTCTGGCCTGTGGCTCCTTTAACCCCACCACCAACATGCACATGCGTTTGTTTGAGCTGGCCAGAGACCACCTGCACCAGACAGGTCAGTGAGGGATGGGAAAAGCAAGAAGGAGTTTCAGTACTCACTTTGAGCAGCTTTTACTTTATAGCTGGGTTAATATTAATATTCTTTACTGATATTAACATAAAGCTTTCATGGGATATTCAATATATAAAGTCTGGCATTACCTCAGTGTATAAGCAAGTATAATGAGTGTTCATGCAAAGAGAGTAAAAGTTTTATTAGGAATTGGAGGATCCTGTTCATGGAACTGACTGAACCTTGTGAAATAATGTGGTTAATAATTTTGAAACTTGGGAAAATCATTTATGTTCCAATTCCATGCTTTTATGATACAATGTGTTTTAATATGAAGTGTTCCAGATTGCAGTTTTGACAGCTGGGGGAAGCTGGAGAAAAGATGAAACGCTAATTATTCATTATCTGTCTTCACTAAGAGGCACTTTGTCTATCCTAGAAAAAGATCTGAAAAGCAAGATACTACCAGGCTAGAATGTTTTGGCAACAAAAGCGGAAGGTGGCAAGATCAGGAATTTAGGAAAGAATCAGAAATGCTACTGGGAGGCCTTGAACTCTAAGCTTGAGCAGCTCCTTAGTTGCTCAGGGATTTAATTTTTTTTTTTTTTTCATCTGGCAGCTGAAATGTGCACTTTGGTTTCTGGAAGTCTCTGGAAGGGAATCATTATTTGTTGGAATCTGACAGAGAAGTTCTTAGGGAGGTGGTTCAGTAGGAACCTGAACAGCAAATAATAGTAAAAGGAATTTGGCTGTCAAATTGAGCAGGGGGAGAGAACCAGGGAACCCAGATACCACTGTGCAGTAAAAGCAGCAACTGCATACTCAGAGTATCCTGTGGGGATACTTTAACTGTCATGAGGTGGAATTACAGAGCTGGCTCTGAGGGCAGCCTCTACAAGTCTCTGTTTTCCTAGAACTAAAATTATTTCATTGCTCCTGCAGGACTGGAAATAAAGGGCTAGAAAGAGATTTTAATTGATTTTTTCACTGTAGTTTTATAACTTATTCTGCTGCCCAGATATGCAAAGAGTAGAAAGATAATATAAGACCAATTGGTAATTCTGTTTAAGTCATAAATTACAGTCCAGTAACATTTCTTTGCCCTGAAAGAAGGACTGAACTGGGAAATGAATTATTATTCTGTCGAATCAATTTGATGTCTAGTCTGCTCCAGGGTCAGTTTAGAAAGACTCCACCCCTTACTCAGGGCAGTTTGCTTAAAATATAGTAAAAATAATATTAAAAATTAAATTTTGAAGGGTGGAAATGGAAGTTGTGCATTATATTACACCTGCCAATGCCTAGTTCTGGGTAGGGTGTGACTTGCCTCTTGGCTTCTTATTTTAATTTGTGAAATGTTACAAGTAGAAGGGCTTTCTGTATTAAAGAATCCTTCTTTGGTGTCCAGGTTGCCTACAGCATTGTCTTTGCACTTTCTAAAAGCTTAATGCAGTGTGGCAGCAAGGTCAGAATCCTCATTTTGCCTGCAGAAACTACCCACCCCGAGCAGAGGTGCTCCAAGAGCAGATGGATGTGTTTGTATGTGTGGGTGCACAGATCCCACCTATGGCCCCTCCTCCACAGGAACGTAGTCTCTCAGGCAGAAGGGGTTGGCAGTGTGCTATAAAAGTGACTGATTCTGCTCCCTGCTTTATAGCAGAACCATTCTTCCCCAGGAAATTAATTGGTCATTCTCTCATGGTTTTAGCCCTGTTTCCACTTCTGGGTTACAGACGGAAGGAGAGGAGAAATTGGAGCTTCTTTGCTGAGAAGAAGCAGCAGCGGCAGCCTGGGAGCTGATGGAGGGGCTGGAGAGCAGGGCTGGTGTGACTTGAGGCAGCAGTGATTCCCTTTTCCAAGGGAACAGTGCACCTTGGAGCTGACACCCACACTGGATGCCTGAAATGAGTGAAGATTTACTTAATTAGTGTGAGGGACATTTTTCCTAGGCTTGGGTATAGGTTCATCCTCCTGCTGCCTCTATGGTGCTGCTCCATCACAAATCAGGCTGAAATGATGAGCTGGGCCATAGCTTGGTTGGAGTTCAGTCACCAACCCTGGAGTGTTCAAAGGATGTGTGGATGTGGCAGTTGGGGACCTGTTCTAGTGCTGGGTTTGTGGTTGGACTCCGTGATCTTAGAGGGCTTTTCCAGCCTTAGCAATTCCAGGATTCTGTGACTTCAGAGGCAGGTTTCACTGCCATGAATGATGTGACTATCCCTGATGTGCATCCTGACATCTCCAGTAATTCTGTCTGCCAGCTTTTTGTACATCATGTCAGTTAGTACTGCTGCCTAATCTTATTTTTCATACATCCCTATTTTAACTAAGACATTTTGTTGGGTTTCTGATACTTTGTGCAGTTACATTGCCACGTGTCAAGTAATTAATCATTTTTCTGTTAGTATCAGCCAATAAATTTTATCATGCTGCCTTTTAAATACAACACACATGGCTGTGTGAGCCTGAATGACTCGAATAGTTCTCTTTATCTGGATTTTATGTCTACTCATTTGAATTTGGCACTTTACACATCCTCAGACACAGCTAGAATTTTCTGAGATTCAGTGCCTTGTTTTAAAATTGTTTTTTGAAACATGCAGTGACTGTGGCAGATGCTTTTAGAGTCTATTAATACCTAATGTCAGGCACTTTACTTGTCTGTGACTGAATTCCTCATTTGACCATAAGGACCAAAGAAATAGTCCTAGAATCAATTTATCTGAGATATTTTTTAATCTTGTTTCCCAAGCATTGCCAGTGGAGGGTACTTACATCCCCAGGTTTTCAGGTGAGACCAAAGGGGTGGAGGGCAAAGGAGGACAGTGTGAAAGATAAGGTGTTTTATCTGTGGCAAGACAAATGGGAGGGAAAGGTGAAGGATAATGAGTTATCATCTTATGAAAACTGGGAGAAATGTGACACCATTAATGGGCTCTGTCAAATGCATTCCTGTTCACTGGGTAGGGTTACACCAGGAAGCTGCAGAGCTTCTCTTGGGGGATTTTCCTTTGACACTGAGAGGAAGATGAGTAGTGAGCAAGTGTTAAATGTATGGAAGTGTTCCATTTATTTGCTTTTCTGTAGTGGTTATTTACTTTTGCTATTTACTTCTGGCATAATTTCTTTCAGTGAATTCCAGACTTACTACCAGAAGAAATTAATCTTTAGAAGCCCCACCAAAATACACAAACTATTTTGTATGAAATGGCATTTGATAAATTTGCTTTAGTATGAATAAGCTAATTAAGCATGACAATTTGTGCTAGTGTTTCTGGCAATTTACATGACACCTTGATAACAGAAAACTAAATGGCTATTTAGTTATCCTTAATTTTCCTTAATAATCTGCTTTAACGTGTTTGAGGGACAGTCTTTGTTTCATTACTTCATTTATATTTACTTTTCTGAGCACTAGCCAATTCTCCCAAACAGTTCTTAGAGAATGTAAGATCATAACAAGAGGAACTTTTTTGCTGCTTTTGGTAGGTATATTTTGAAAGCCACTTAAGGGCCTGGAGGATTTTTCCACATACTTAGGACAAGCAATACTAACATACTTCATGATGAAAACAAATAGAATTCCAGAGAAATAGAATTCGACGATAATTCTGGTCTAGAAAGGTTTTGAAGCAACCTGTAATAATTTATGGGAGAGAGAAGAAAATTGCAGTGGACATTAGGAAAAACCCAAGATGACAGAATTTAATGATTTCCTCTTTACATGCCTGCCAAAACTGAGGGGCATATTTGAACAGGTGAACTTTTAAATTACTGAATAGGAAACAAGTTATTTAGAGCCAGTAATAGAATTATTTCCTAGATTTTGACAGCTAAAGCTTGTATTTGTATGTGGAAGGCTCTCGTGCATCCTGTTTGCATGGTGCTGGGTAACTCCATTGTGAATCTTCTCAAGCCATTCCTGTGTTTGACTCTGAAGTGTTATCAGCCTTGATTTTTCTCTTCCAGTTGGTTTCATTGCTGCTTTGGAACAAGCTGCTCTGGCACCAGGAGCTCTTACCTCATCCCATTTATGTAGCTCTAGGGCAGACTAGAGATTGAAGATTTTCCATCTCATAAGGATGTGGCAGACCCATATCATTCTTGGTTAGCATGAGCTCACAGAAATAGGATTTTTTTCATTTAATATATTCATTTAAGGTATAAGGAAGCAACTTATATTCATAGAAACTTGAAGAAACTGAAACATGCAAAATAAAATCAGGAAAAACCTTTTAATAAGGTTAACATAGTAGTGAATTCAAACTGCAGTTTCCTTCCCTTTAAACAACAAATGAATGTAAACTGTAATTTCTTTCCCTTTAAATGGAAACTTGTTATAGCACTGTATAATACCAGAGTATGAGAGAATAATTGTTATTCATAAATCAAGTGGAATTATTTCCAATTTCAAATCAAGAGATGGAATGAATTATATACCCTTCTTTGCATGATTCTGGAAAATTCTATCTTGCTCATTTTGCCTTTAATGAGAATATTTTAAAACAGAGGATGGTTTGAATTGACATCTTAAGAGGATGTAAATCTCACTGAATCTTAATGCTGGTTTTTAAAGTTGAATTTGATGAAGTTGCTTTGAAAATTTTGTTACATCAAAATAAGTGTGACATTGCTAGAGTGACATTGTTGTGTTAGAATATTAAATTGTCATGTGCCAGTATCAGAAATGTCAGGGGTATTGTTTTCCTTACAAAGCAATAAAGATAGCATGCTGCATTGAAGTTTCTTTATTAAAATAATTGAATTAGAAAAAATGAAGAGGATTTTTTTCCTCTTCAGTATCATATTTGTCATAGTTATTTGAAATGCATGTGTTACATTAGAAATAATTTTGTTCATTTCTGTTCAGTTGAAACACTCTTCCTCTCCTCCATTTCTTGAGCCTTGCAGCTTCTGGTGGTGTTTTATTTTTATTTCCTGGTTTGGGGCCAGAACTGCAAAGTCTAACTAGTCTGTTGTGTTAATGATTATGTTGTGTTACAGGGGTAGGAAACTGGGGGCATATTGTCAGATGTATTTAATGTGGTCAGCCAGATAGAAAGGCATTTAGTGGCTGCTGAGCTGATGTGCAGAGCACAGTGCTCCAAGTCTCATTTTAGACTCCATTAGCCCTATCTTTGTGCTTGAATCTTCTGATTTGTCTGAATCACATCAATCACAGCTGCAGTAATATGCTGTAATTCTTGCTTTAACACAAAGAAAGGCACAATGATTCTGATAAATATCAATGATCAGATCTTTAAGAACAAAGTAGTGGGCAGTTAAGTCATTCTTTGCTCTGGCTATATCAAAGCTGTACTAACTGGACTATGAAACTTAATTCTATCTAACAATTTTGATAGTTTGCCACATCAATTATGCCTATGTCCATGTGATTTAAAATTGTCTGTTTACCCAGCCTTCCTTTTTGGGTCATTTGTTAGGATAAACATAGTAGTAATTGTGAGCAGCTCACAGAGGGACAAAATTTTTGCATTTTAAGTTTGTAATTACTGGGAATGGATTAAAAACAAAACACAAATCAAGTTGTTCATAGCATCTTAAAACTTTGAAGTTAACTATGGAAGTTATCCTTTAAAGAGGTTGGACTAGGTGAGCTCCCAAGGCCCTATCCACCCTAAATTTTCAATATTCTGTGAAGAGGACTTAATTGTCTTTTTTTCTTTTTTTTTTTTTCTCCAGGAAGATATCAGGTGATTGAAGGCATTATGTCTCCTGTCAGTGATAACTATGGGAAGAAAGGCTTGGTGTCAGCAAGGCACCGGGTGGCGATGGCCAAACTGGCCCTGGAGACGTCGGACTGGATCCGGGTGGATCCCTGGGAGAGTGAGCAGGACACATGGACAGAGACAGTGAAAGTATTAAGGTGATTACATGATCTTCTTCCTGTCTTTATGAAATTACTGACTGCCAGAAATCTGCCATGTCAACACACAAAACTTGCTTCTCTAAAACACCCAGGCAAGCCAGGATTCCCCACCAGGAATCTTTCATTTGCTTTCCCCAACCTGTGCAGTGACCACGGTACTGCCCTCATGTCCTCATATCATGCATGTGGAAAGCCTCTGCAAAATGATGGCCTCTGATGAGTTCTGCAGGAAAAGTTCCTGCCTCTCATGTTACCTTTTTTGGGTGTAAGTCTCTAAGCAGGTAATAAAGAGATTGTGATCAGAAAGTGAGAGAGTTCACAAATGATTTTGTTCTTCAGGAGCATCTCTGTTCCAGGTTAGCTATGATAGCAGTAGTATGCCTCCAGGTTTATCTCTTCACATATCCTTGTAAAGTTTTCTTATTAACTCTAATGGTAAATTAAGCCCAAGCCCATTAACTATGTTTTTTTCTTCAAAATCTTGGATTTTGCTGTGGTTTTGTGCTGGGAGGAGAAATTAAGTAAGTTTTCCAAAACTCGATGGAAGGACCTTGAAGCACGTCTTTTCCATATGGTAATGAATGCATATGGGGCAGGGTGTGAAAACACAAACTTCTTGTTCTATCTGCTCTTTGGAAGAGGTGCTACAGAAGGTAACAGATACCATTAAACTGAAAGCCTTCATGGAAGGCTACAGCAAATGTGCAGTAAGAGCTATCACTGATTCTTCATTTTTATCCCCATTTTCTAGATTACTTTCTAAGGAGACACTTTCTAAGGGAACAGGTGTTCAAGGCTCTAAATTGCACCCTCCAAGAGCTGCTCCAAAAGCCCTTGTGGCTCTGTGTGAGAGCAGTTAAAAGCCAGACTTGTTACTTTACAAAAGCACCCGTAAGAATTCACTACAAACTTAGAAGACAAAGTAGAGCCTTTAAGATCTGCTTTTAATTGCTTCCCTGAGGGAACAGGCATCCAGTTGGTCCTCTTGCCCCTTATCTCCAGGCAGCAGAGCAGGGTCAGATTGGGAGGTTTTCTCTTTGCAGAAAACTCTACTCTTTCTTTAATCATAACTGTATGTCCCAGAGTGAGAAGTCACCAAGTGCTGTCCTACAGTATTGCCTGGGTATGGGCCTCTTGTCCTAAACTTCAGTTCAATCTACTTTACTCCAGAGAAGCAGTCCCAAATCTTACAGATCAGGTGATCCTGCTTTGGTCTTGCACAGCTCCAACTGAAGTGAGTACTGCTTGTAAGATTGGGTTTTTTAATTATAAATCCACTTCAGAGTTCTTCTGGATAAGAGTTCCAGTAAGTAAAACCTCTGTGTAGAATTTTCTGCTAAGACAAAGTAGTATCAATGTGGTATGAACAGCCAAACTTCCCATCTGCCTAGAAAGTGAAACTCTAGTTTTTATTAGTAAGTCCACAAAACTTTAAAATGGCTGCCTGTTAAGAAGAGAAATGAGCTTAAATCTTGTTTTGTCCATAAATGTTGACATGTATTAATGAGATGAACCAGTGCCCTAATCCAGTCCTGAACCTTGTCCCTTGAATGGGGAAGCAACATTCTGATGAAAGGCAGGTGTTTGTGCTTTACACTATATTTTAAGTGTCACAGGTGAAAAAAGAAGACAAAAAGAGCTGGCTTTAGCAAGTCCTTACGAAGTATAAACAGGCAGTGCTTTATTGTAGGGCTGTTCTTCACATGCTTTCAAAGTTAATATGTAGGTTCTTCAGTCCTCAGACCAAGGACTAACTGCTGCCTTCACTATAAGCTCCCTCAGGTAGGAAACTTCAGTACCAATAGGAAGAGATTTTCCTATTGCAAGGCAGAGGAAATCATTATTGTAACCTAAATGTCTCTTCTTACCACTAATTTGAGTTGTACACTTAACTGCAGTAGAACATTTAGTCCTGAAACACATGAATTTTTCTACAGTACTTGTTTTAATGGAGTGCAATAAAAATGTCACGTTTCATCAAAACCTGTGGATTTTGCAGAGGATCCCAAGTAGTTGTGACATAAAAGAATTTTAAACAGCAAACCTCAAATCCTACTTATAGCAGTGTTAGTAAATGAGTATGGAAATCTTTGGGACTATCCCAAGGCTTTTCTTAGAGAGGAGGAGGGAACTTAATAGAGCTGTTTTCCATTTAGCTGCTGTTTGTGAGTATGCCTAGAGAAGGAAACAGTATTGTCAGTAGGCAAAGGACTGCATTTATTGCTCCTGTGGATTTGATTGGCATGCAGCTGTACTACAGAGTAATTAAAAATTGGCAAAGATCTGCATTACCCAACTTCCGTTGTGCTTGTGATTCAGCTCTATAGTTACTCAAAGCTTCATGCACATTTCAGAAGACGTTTAAGAAGCTGGCAGATGGGTTTGTCCTTTTTGCTGTACCTAATATAGTGCAACCCCACTTGTTCCAGCCCTTGAACTACTGAGCAGACCCAGGGAAGCTCAGTTTTTGCAGTGGTTGTAGTGTTGGTCCTGCAGGGAGCTCTTTGGCAAGCACTCTTGTTTTTGAATCCTGGCCCAAGAATGTCAGAGCACAACACACAGTCGGTGTGCTTGGCTGTACGTAGCACCAACCTGTTTACAGCAAGGCACGGTTAAAATTACAGTAATTTCACGACTATAAGGCGCACCCTTTTGACTAAAATTTTTCCCCAAACCCGGAAGTGCG
>PYHW01010122.1:1384443-1411384 GCA_013186435.1 Turdus rufiventris | reverse complement strand
TGTACTTTTAAACCACTAGCCTGTGAATTCCTTTCTTACAGCAGACATTCCGAGGGTCATCTGGGGCTTTGTACATGCACCAGATTCAGGCTGTTCCTTGGAACTCAGAACCTTTGTGTTGCTGCTGTTGGATAAGAGCTGATGGTCACTGGGGCTATATATGTGCTGCACAGAAATTGGACACAGTCTTGATTCTGTATCTGCTTGTCCTGTCTGACCAGGAGCTTGTATCTTTGAAACAATGTTGGCTTGTGCAAATATGTGCAATGCTTAGGCCTGGCTCAGGATGGTGCAAGGCAGGGACTGTTCTAAACAAGCAAGACTGTGCTGATTGGGAAGGAAAAGGCCACTGCCATGAGGTAGCAATACCAGTATTGCAGGGGGGCACCAGGTATCAGGAGTGGTGGAATGATAAATTAGCAGAAACCTGGAAAAACCTGCAAAGGGATCCTTGCCTGCCTTCCTGAATCAGTAAAATTAGAAGCACAGCAGATGTCAAAAATCTTATGAGAATTTTTAGTTTCTCGGAATTGTGATTCTTTTAATTAAAATGTACAGGACAACGGCAAGGTAAAAACTCAAGGAACATATTTTTATGGACAAGAGAAGGGGATAGAGCAAGAATGTCTGCTTTCCAAAACAGAGCACACATTAAAAAAACACTATCATGAGAAGTTGCATTTAGTCAAGAGGTAGTGATTGAAGTGAAATTTAGTCCTGTTTCAGGCAAAAAAAATCTCCTCTATGTTTTAAATGTAGTAGCTACCAAAATTGCCATAAGAGTAGAATTTTAAAAAGGATTTACAAACTAGGATGCCATTAAGGAGATCATGTGTGAATTCCACAGAATGTAAGTACATTGATACTAATCTCATGGCAGAATGAGCCAAATTCTTAACAAATGGTATTCAAATCCAAAGGGCATAAAAGTAGACCCGGTTCTGGAATGGGAAAGTGCCAGGTAATCGCTTTGTTGCATCTCTGAGAGGATTACCTCACACAAAGCCTTTATTTTAAGTGCAGGCACCATTATAATGAAGCACTCAGAGTGTTCCAGTCCAAGGAGTTCATGAGAAATAAACATCCCACAGAAAGCTCCACGGAGGATTCCCTTTCTTACCAGGACCCAGGTTGGTTCATGACTGTAAACATGATGCTGTGGTTAGCATTAAGAACTGTGCGGCTTTACCAGATTAGTAGTGAGAAAACTGAACGTATTGGCTGGTGAGTTTTGAGGGTTGGAGGGTTGCATGCCAAAACCAAGCCATTCCAAATGCCAACATAACTGCTGGGGCAGTTGTTTTGTAACAGCTCCCATGCAGATAGGAGACCCTGGAATTGTGTTAATTCTTGGTTTTATAAGCATCTCTTTAGCTCTGTCAGAGATGTACATTGTAGCCCTGCTTGTTTTGCAGAACACAGAATACGTTAATTAAAAAAATAAAAAATCCAGGGATTACTAGAATTTTACTTCTAGTGTTAGACAATGGACCAAGTGTATGGATAGCACAGCAGTGATGCTGCCATGTTGATGTTTGCTGGCCTGAAAAGCTCCTGTTGGCAGTAGAGGCACAATGTCATTTTCCAGTTTCCTATCTAATCATCTTCCCTAGCCCTGTGGATTGCCAGGATGCTGCTGGATTTTTGATACGTTGCCTTTTTCCTCTGGTGTCATAGCATCTCTTGGATATGAACAATACATTTCAGTTGTTCCTGGTTGTTGAGGAGTTGTATCTTTACACTTGGTGGAGGAAAGAAGTCATGCTTTCACGCATCATCACTGGAACGTTTCTTACGTTCAAAGTCTCTCCTTTAAGGTGTTTGTACAAGACATACAGATGTGATAATCATCAAATAAGTGTAAAGTGAAGGCAAACCTCCATCATTCCTCTTCATTTCACATGAATACAAGTCTGTGAAGCTATCAGGTCAAGGTTTGTACAATGCTCAGGTGGAATAATGATGAGTGCTGTGGAAGAAATTTGAGGAAAGAGTTCTGTGCTGGGGCTTAGGCAGGGAACAGGAAATAAGAAATAGAGACAATAAAGAATAGCAGTGCAGGATGGTGTGGAGTAGCCAGGTTCAACCAAGTCTAATCTTTGTGGTAAAGTATTTCTCTTTATTTGCTTCTTCCCCTTTTTGGGTTGCTTGAGTGGAATAAAAATTCTCCTTTAAGTGTGTACAGATGATATTCAATATGCTTTGAGTGATGATGAAGTAGGTGATAAAGGAATTGTGACCAGACACATAGAAACCTGAACTTAATTTTTTTACAACCTTCTGAAAAAAAGCCTAGAGTAAAGGTAAATTATTTAAAAAATTAATTAAAAGAAAATAAAGTGACAAGTTAAAACCAATTTTAAATATAAACTTCCTAGAAGACTTAGAAAAGATAAGAATCTAATATTTCCTTTTGTCTTTCCAGTTTTACCAGAATTAAAGCTGCTCTGTGGGGCTGATTTTCTACAGACATTTAAGACACCCAATCTCTGGAAGGAAGAAGACATCAAAGAAATAGTGGAAAAGTTTGGTTTGGTCTGCATTAGCCGGGCTGGCTCTGATCCATCACAGTTCATCCAGGAATCAGACCTTTTATCTAAATTTCAGCACAATATTTTTCTAGTGAGAGAATGGATCCAGAATGAAATCAGCGCAACCCAGATCCGCTCTGCGCTGTGCCGAGGGCTGAGTGTGAAATATCTCATCCCAGACTCTGTCATTGCCTACATTGCACAGCACAACGTCTACACAGCTGAGAGTGAGCGCAGCAACGAGGGCCAACTGCTGCAGCCTCTCAGGCTGCAAAACACAGCAATAAACCTCTGAGGGGCTGATGCCTGCACTGTGTACCTTGTCAGACCAGGAGCTTTGTCATGTAGACTTCTTGAGAAAGTTGTTTCTTATTAATAATGAAGAGAAAGTCCAAAATTTCTTGAAATCATGTGGTGTTTTAAATCCATGAATCTGTGTGTGGTAGTGCTCAAGAAAATTGGGATGCTCAGCTGTATAGCTTAAAATACACAAAGAACAGCTTCCTTGTGAAAATAAAAGAAATGAGATCTTCACAGTAAATCTTCTTAGTATTTCAGTAATTTCTAATTTCTATTAGGCAATAAATATGACTTAAGGGTCAAACTCAGTACTTTCTTAACTTGTACTTCTACAATCCTTACTGTTCTAAAACAGCAAAATACAATGAATCATAGCTTGAGAGAGAGGTTTAAATATATATTATTTCTAAACTTTGACTTTATAAAGCCCTGAATAACTTTTTTTTATTTTTTGGCAATTTGGCCAAGAGATGGAAATCAATATTTCTTTCATGCAAGCACTTAAAAATGCAGATGCTACTTCTGGCACTTGCAAGGATCCAGGTTCTCAAATGACAGACAGTCCTCATCCCCACATTTAAAGTGGGTTTCTTCTCTGACCCAGAGTCTTCGTAAAAGCAAGCAATTGCCAAAGCCCCAGAGTAGATAAAATACCCACTAGGAGCTTCAGTTGTACTGTATGCAAACATCTGAGAGGCTCAGTACTTGAGCTCTGGTGTTAGCAGGGAGAATCCATGCTCCTCTCTGCTGGTTGCCATTGTGCTGATTCAGTGTCTCTCATTTCTGACAGGAGTCACTTTCAGACAATACAGAACTCCATAGAGTGCTCTCTGTGTTTCAGAGCTCCTTAACTGAAAGCATTCATGCAGCAGTGATATAGCATTTATCACTGTACAGAGTAACCACTTTCTAATACAAGTTTCCACCTAACTGGTCCTTCTGAGACTCCATCTGGCCAAGCAGCTTCCACTGGTGGTTCTCTAGAATTCAGGAGCTTGTGGAAAAAGTCAAAGGAATACCAGACATAAATGGCTTTAAGTGAAAGGGTCTCTATGATTGTTTTGTTAAAAGAAAGCATAAAGTAGCTGAAACCTATTCAATAAAGAAGAATTTGGGTCAAAAAACACGTAAGATAAGCACTTTTATAGCTTTGGCTAATATCCTAAACCAAAGCTATTTGAAAGCGGTTCGTTTCTGAGTGGCACGAAGAATGAAGAGTAATATGGTTAAAATGGATTTCCCTTACACAAGTGATATGAAAGGTGAATATTTCATTCGTTTTCAATCAAGTCATCATGCTGTCATTAGAAATCTCAGAGGTTCAGCCTTGTGAAAGGATTTAAATGCAGCACTTCAACAATAATCGGATTAGAAGGACTTGCATAGCTCCATGGTCTGAAAAAGAGATAAAAGAAACCAGAGTTCAAACTTGCCACAAAGCAAGGCAGTGAGCTGTGCGGTGGAGAATCAACCCACAGCTCTAAGCCTGTGATTTTGACAATCACCTGGAGCAGGGATGCCTGCAGACTTCAATGGGTACTGGAAAATGGTCAGCAATGACAATTTTGAGGAGTATCTGAAAGCACTGGGTAAGGTTCCCTTCAAACTTCTTGAATGAATAATCAATAAATGCCACCTGTCTTGTTCTTTATGTGAATCTATTTTTTCTTGTACAGTCATAAGTCATTTTTGTGACAAGTATTTTTTTCAGAAATGCACTTTAAGAATTGCCTTAAGCAAAATTGTTTTGCCTTAAGCAGCCTCTACTTTTTACTGCCTTGAAGCTTTTTTCTGTATGGGAAGGCTGGTTTGAAAGATTTTGGACATCTGTTTATCTCTGTTCATTTCAGTTCTCCCTAGAAGCGACAAGCTTGTTCTTGTGGAATACTTTTCTGGGTAAAAATAACATTTTCTTTTTCAGATGTAAATGTTGCTGTAAGAAAAATAGCAAACTTACTAAAGCCTGACAAAGAAATCCTTCAGAACGGGGATCATATGATCATTAAAACGCTAAGCACTTTCAGAAACTACATCATGGAATTTGATATAGGGAAGGAGTTTGAGGAAGATTTATCAGGGGTGGACGATCGCAAGTGCATGGTAAGAAGTAGAACTGTAACAATGGACAAAAAGGATTATTGATAACTGAGACCTTTGACAGAACACATCTTCTAACCATCCTGGTGGCTATTCCTGAATTCTCAGTTTGCCATGATGTACCTACAGTTTTGAGCATATCTTTAGATTAGAGAATACTGATTTTAATCAGGAGCACTAAGCAGTTTCACCAATCAGTGATTAATAACCTCAGTAAAGCTGTGCTCATTTATACTGGGATGTTTGTTAGTCAAAAAGACATCTAGGGTCACTTCCAGGATCTCTTTAATGAGTAAGGTTTTACAGTAGAGGAAATCCCCTGATTGCAGGATCAGGTACTGCTCCTGTGTGAGAATGGCCAAGTGCTTAAAGATTGCCTGGATGTATTTATTATAGCACACATTTAATTATCCCACTGGAACAAATCTTACTGAAGGTAATAAGCAAACACTCAAGATTTTGTTTTGTGATAGCTCTGTTTTATGAGCACTTTTTGCTTTTTAACTTAGGACTGATAAATAACAATTTACAGGGGAAAAATTTGAGAATATCTAGTTCTCACCTATTAGTTTGGCAGCATGACACTGGCAATATTCGACGGTGAGGAAGTTGACAAATGAAAGAAAATTATCTCAAGAGAGACTAGAGGAGAAATCTCATAAAAGAGAACTAATAGGTTTCCATTCTGAGAAAGATGGTACTATTTAAAACCAATACTTTTCTCTCACACTAAGATTTACAAATTTGTTTTTGCTCTGATCATGGCAGGAGAGGGAAAACTCGTGAAGACCAGAGAAAAAGAATGGTTGGCTACTGAGTGCCTCAGAAAATTCCTCTGTAGTCCTTTGTACAGAGGGTACAATTTTAATGAGAGTGCAGAATACAACATTCATGGAAGGGAGGAGCAGGTGCATTTGTGTTTAGGAAAGTGCCCCAATGGCATCATGTGATTTTGGCTGCTGGAATGCTCTTAATTAGGATATTGAAGTCCAGATTGACTGAGCAATTATGAGCCTGAGGAAAGATTTAAGACTGTGGTGGTGAAATTACCATCAAAGATAGCAATGCTCAAAACGTCTGCTACAAAGGTTTGTGTGTGCACAGAACTGTCCCTGTGTGAGCATTATCTGTACTTGAATATCATTAAACTCTCATGTGAAGGAGAACTAAACCATCCTCTGCATGGTGGAAAGAAGTAATATTTTATTATTTTTAGCAAGCCAAAATTCTCTACCCTATTTTGCTAAATTGAGTGATAAGGGAAGTATTCAAAATGTTAAATCAAAAAGAAGAAACTAGAGAGAGAATTTCAGTCACTACAACAGCTGATTAATTTGGAGTAGAACCTAGTTGTTCAGCCTATGTTCAAAGGTTACTCAAACATTTTTCTGTTTACTATTTAGTGGGAAATGCTTATTCAGCCTTGGAAGCAGAAGGTATCAGCACCTTCCTGCCTGTTACAAACAAACAAACAAAAAAAAAACCCCAAACAACCAGGGATAGTCACTGTCTCTGACTGGGTTTTTTTAAGAAGAGCTTAGGGATGTAATTCCACAAAATGCCCCAGATGTCTCTTTGTAGTCTCCAGCTGTAGCTGGATAGTTCAGGTCTCTGGCCTTTGGTGCTCCATTTGCCTTGTAGCAGCAGATCGTTCTTTATAGTTCAATCTTCTTATTAAAGATTTCTTTTCTATGTGGGCCCTCTTTTGTCAATGACAAAACAGTACAAGAAGCTATCTTTCTGAAGTGACTTCAGTCCAAATCTGATAACCATAATGTCAGACAAAATTTGCAGTTGCTAAGCCGCAAAATTACTCCAATAGTGCAGAAGGAGTCTTGTGAGAGAAGAGTCATGGAGGTTATAAGAGGTAATGGACCACTCCCTGAGTGATGTTACAAAGAAAACCACCATAAAAGCAAAGGTTGAATATCATTCTTGCTGTTCCATTTGTTAATGTAGAGCCTGTGGAACTGCATGCCATAAATGGCTTAATCATTAATAGTCAGCCTGTGTAATGAGAGAGGTTGTGAATCAAATATTGTTATTTGCATTGTGGACTGAGCAGACCACTGGGCAAGTTTTATCCAAGGAGCTGAATGTATGAGCAGTACAAAGGAACATGGATAAGAGAAATTGCACATTAAACATTAATCTATACAGCAGAGCAATCACCGGGAGACTAACAAAAATAACCATAGAAGTAATCCTTCCTAGAAGTATGGATTGTTTTTTCTTTTAATGAAGAATATATCATCTGGCTAGAGTTAACATATCTGTAAAAATAATACCAGCACAGTGGACAGGTTAGATCGTGCGTGCAATTCACTGAAATTGTGTTCGCCTTTCAGTTGTGAAACATATCCTTGAGCCAGTCAGGGTAGAGTGTAACTGCAGTAATTCCAAATCAATACTGTCTGTGAGGAGGAAAAGCTAAAAAGTTTTGCTGATACTTATTTTAGAAGTTGAAGTTTTGGCATTAGGAACTTCATACTCTTGTGATAGACCCAAGGTCTCTCCTCCTTTGGAGGTAGGGTTTTTTCATTTCTATAGTTGGTCACTCCTGGGAGCCTGTCTGAACTTTGTGGATCAGGAAGTTAATGGAGATGGATAAACCTTGGCAATTTCAGTTTGTCCTTCTGACCCTCAGCCTGGCTTTCTTGCATGCACATGTTTTTGGATGTTCTCTGGAGGGATAGAGGGAACAGCAGTTGGTGACATCAGGTGCTTTAGGATTTGTTTCTGTTGGGAAGTGAAAATTTGCTACTTTGGAAATTCTAAAGCCCTGCCATTTAGATAAAGATGCAGTTTCTGTGTTCTGCAAAACCAAAGATGGGGATAGTTGACCACAGGAGAGATCACAAATGACAGTTGGTATCAATGCTCCTTGAGCTTTCCACCCAGGATTGGATCTCATAGATAAACTGCAGTTTCTCTATTCACTAGGAAATTCTGTGAAAGATATCTTTCTGCAAGTTCAATCATACTTAACTGTCCAGGGTTGTTAAAAACTTGGCCGTTTCAAGTACAAATGTAAAATGAAAGTTTACATATTCAGGAGCTATGAAGAATTAATCTCTTTTGACAGAGATTAAGGGCAAGTGATCTGTTAAAAAATCAGGAAAGATTTTATATTCTAAACATAGAAGAGCAGATTTTCTTAGATAAGTGAGGACAGTTGTGTTATAACTGAGTATTTGTCCAAGCATATGAGAGGTGCTTTGGTAACTCAGAACCTTGTGCTCTCTGACACAGTAATTTTCTTCTTCCATTGAAGCAGGAAATGAAATGACAAGGGCACGGAACTGAGAAACAGAGAAAATTGCAAGAATTTTAAACTGAATGTGGGAAATAATGCATCTTAACCATTTAATTACTGAAACCTGAAAACAAGTAACCATGAATAAGTTAGCAAGTGGGTGTTTAGAGTTCCTTTATTGGAACTATCAGAACTTCCAGTCCTACTTAAGACTTGCTGGGGTGGGGTAGGATGGGGAGGATTTGGGAGTTGTGGAATTCCCTCATCAGATCTAGAATACATCTTACCATGTGAAATGTCAGGTAGTATTTGAAACAGCTATTCAAGGACTGTTCCCAGAACACCTGACTGTGCCATATCCTGCTGAAGGGAGGGAAGTTGTTCAAAACTGATCATGGCTCTATTTTAATTAACAAATATACCTAATGTGACACTGATTCTTCCCAGGTTTGTATTAAGGAAAACTGCAGTGGAGGTAGTTGTTCTGGCCATAATTTGATTTATACCACTGCAAGGTCAGAATAAAGCCCTGTTACAAAATCACATGGCTTGTGAAGCTTATTTAACTATTTAGGCAGGTTCCTCTGTTACACAAATGGAATTCACAGCTGTTAATCTAGTTCTGAGCAGGTTTGGGAATTAAGGCTTCGCTCCCAGAAAAACAACAACCAACAAACAACATTCAAGTACATGGAATTGCAGGAGGGATCTCCCATAGGGTGAGAAGATTCAAAATAAATTGTGCTTGCCTTGTAAGATCAAGATCAGCAACATGTCTTTTCTCGATCCCTCTGATTTAGTTGTTTTATTTATTTACCCTTCCAGTGCTGTTCTTTTAGGCTTGTAAGTATTTTCTCCTATACTTTGATGGAACAAGCATATTCTAGAATCACTGTGTCTGAGGCTGGTCTTCTCTCAAATTTAGTGCCTCCTGTCTCTTTGCAGTACTGTAAATTCCCCAGCTCCTCATTGGCATAATCCCTGATTTTCTTATTTTGGGGGGGAGAGAGATGTAATTTTAAAGAGGTAGACTTTAAGATATTTTTCTATTGGTATTTCCAGCTCTTTACAAGCTGCTCTCAACGAGTGATGAAGAAAAATCCTCCAGTCAACCCCTCTGAGGCTCCAGAGAGCAGAAGTTCATCCTGGGGCTGTCTCAGGCTCTGTCAGAATGGGATCTGGTCCCTTTTGTCTGTGCCTCAGTGGGAGGGATCAGTTTCCTTTATCCTGCCTTGTCCCATCCTGCTTGCTCCATGGGCTTTAGTTACTGCTTGTAAGTGATGTGCTCAGCACATCTGCACAGTGATAGCAAATGAGATGATCTGAGTCTTTGGCCATATCAATGTCATAAACTCACATTTTGAAGGGCTGGATTCATGTCTAGGGCATGAGGCTGATGAGAAGCTTTGGAGCTAGCTATTCACAGAACTGCTGCTAGCATGCTGAAGCTCTGCAGGGAAAGTGGGTTAGGATAGCAGAGTTATAAATGCAGAAAGAACAATCAGAATCAGCTGAAAAGCTGAGAACCAGACTTAACAAATCCAGTTCTGAATCACAAACCATTAGTGTTATGTACAATCGCATCTTGCCAAAATTACATGGGATAAATCAGTTATAGTCATTAATTTAAACAGTAAGCATCTTAGAATAGATTCTGATCTTTGCACAGAGTGAATTGGATGTGATGGGTTTTGCTCTTTTTTCTGGCATGGGATATACACAAGTTTTCCTGATTTTGTATTATTTGTGTACAATTTTATTTTAGTAAGAAAAAAAGCCACCATTCCTAAGAAATAGAAGAATATACACTGTCTAAAATATTGATTCTCCTCCTCCCCCCACATAGCCCAGAGCTGTGCACCTTCACTTTCCTACTCCCTGGAACATATCTTGTCTTTGCTTTGCTCTGCTGCTCTTATGAGCAAGGATTCAGAGTAAGGAACTGGAACATTTAGGATCTAATCTATCCAACAACAGCTTACCTTTCATAAAAAATGTTTTAATCCAATCCTAAGCCCCTTTTCTAGCAGTGCTACCCCTGGTGATGCTGGCAATGGCAGAAGCAAAGGAGACTTGGCCATGACTGAGCTAGAGAGTGACTAAATATGTTCAGCCTTTGGTCAGCATCAGGATCTGGAGTAAAGGCCAGGAATCCTTCCAGGAATTGTTCTGATGTGTTTATTGTTGTTTTCTTGGTGGTTTCTGTTGGTGAACTTGCAGATGCAGATGTGATGAGACAAAAGGGGTTTCAGGGGGAGAGGTGGAAAAGCTGCCCATGGCTGTACCCCCTGGAGCAGCTCCTGCACAGAGGCCATAGGGAGCGACCACCTGGCAGAATTCCCCGTCATAGCTACATTGGACTTTGTCTGGGACAGCAGTATGACTTTATTCTATCAACACTTCATTTTTTCCCAAAAAAAACCTGTTTACAAGAGGTTTTTATATCACTTTGATACTTAGTACAGATAAAATGGTTTATCTCAAGAAGTTGTTAAGTACCTTGTTGGAGATACTGCTGTGTTTGACCAAAAGTTCTAGGGTATTTTCTTTGGTATTATTTACAAGACACAGCTCAAATTGGATCTTTCTGTTTCACCTGACGTAAAATAAAAATTACTTTCCATTTTTTAATCCTTCTTAGAGCACAATTACAGTTGTAAAATGGGCTGTTATTCTCCCAAGCAGAGAATTACTGGATGGAGATGGAGCAGGGAGTGTGGTGCACTCCTAGCTTTGCAGTCATTTGGTGCTCTATATATAGAGACAACACTCTGAGGGAAGCAGGAGAAAAATAGAACTGGTGCTGCTGTGTTTCTGACACAGATAGGAAATCAATAACATATTTTTGATGAAAGGTGGGAGCTGCAATTCATACTTGTAAAGAAAATGTGTCAAAAATCTATGTAGTATTAACAAAAAAATGTTCATGAACTACTTGGAAAAAAAGTTATTTTCTTCCATTCATCTGTGAAATCCATTCTGTACCCTCAGCTGCCAAGCCCCTGACCCAGGCAGGTGCTCAAGAATTGCCAGCAGGGGAATGAGAAATAGTGTACAGAGCCAGCACCAAATGTCTTTGCACTTAGACCTCACTGGGAAACGCAAAGTACTCTGATAACGTTTGATAACTATTTCAGGAAATTATAAAAGTCATTGTCTCTGCCTGTGGGTCAGGATGATTTGTCACTGGAAGCTGAAATTGTGCAACATTTCGCTACAGCTGCTGCTACTAAAAGAAAAGCAGATACGTAGTCAATAATTTGTTTAGGGGTTACTAAGTATTTCATTTAATAAATCTACCCTGTCTCATTATTGGAAACAGTAATGAGAATACTTTAATTATAATTTCCTCCAACTTTAATATTCAGGAAGATTCAGGCAGTGCTATGCATATGAATTTAAAACTTAATAACACAAAGAGATTAACTCATTAAGAAAAGTATGTGAATGCCTAAGTAATAAAAGGAGAATATCAAAGTACACAAAAAGTGAAACACTAAAGAAAACTAAAGAAAATTTGGACATTTTTTGTGTTCTCAGGCTTGAAAGGCTTTTTCACTTCACAGATGAACTCCATTCTCTGGTATTACACCTCAAGAACAAAGTAAACATAATCTGAAAAATGCGCAATATTGATAGTTGAAATTTTTTGGAAGAGTTAACTTGAAGCAAGACTCCCTGTTTTTACCTCACTATGTCACCTTTTCTGGCTTTCCTTTAGTATTATTGATAGTACTGTTGACTAACTGCAGCCATCACCATTCTCTGTTGAAGTTTACTACAGAATTACATGCATGTGACCTAGGAAGTGTTCATCTTAGGGTTAAGTATGAGCAGGTGGTAAGTAAGCAAGATTCAAGCTTGCTTGTGGTGAACTAGATTATGTGCTGTGTAGTTGAAAGGACTAAACAATGTCTTCCACTTACTGTCAAGTAGTTAAGATCCTCAAAAAGGCAGAGTTCAGTTTTAGAGAAATGCTCCATTTTTAGCTAGTTGGTTCTGTTAGTGGAAACTGCAGCTTTCCAGTATCCCCTGAGTTTGTCTGCCTCTTCCCTCTTGCAGACAAGAATAAGGAACAGGAGCTGTGTGCCTGGGCTGCCATCCCCAAACCCTGGCTTTGAGGATTTTCAGTTGTTCCTGGCAAGTGGCAGCAGCTCTGTAATCAGGCAACCCTTAGGTAATGGTATTACCAAAATGGGGGCAAACAAGGTTCATTACAAAGGCATACTTTGCTAAGAAAAGTAGCTTTACATAAAAGGTGAAGTGTTTGTTTATCTTGGGAATGTGTGCCAGGAAGAACCAAAGGGTCACACTGAACCACCTTACCAGTCTACAAGTGCTTGGCTCCTGAGTGTATCAAGGCAATATCCTGATCCAATCCTCAAAAATAAATCCTTGCTCTTTGATACAGCAAGAGAGATTGTATATACAATGTTTGCCCTACAGGATTCCTGGAGTATTGTTTTTATGTTCTGATTCAAATATTTGGGAATGTTGTAAAGCAGGCGTTGCTCTGGTTTAGGCATTGCAGAAGGTGGAATGTTGGCAGCAGCCAGTGTACCTTGACAGCCAGAGCAACTTCAACCTCAGTTAACACTCACTTTGTGTCTCATTAGAGATATTTGGTGGAAGGACATGTTTCAATCTGGGTTAAAAAATTAATTTTGTATCTTTTACATTAGTTTAATAAAAGAGACATTGAGACATTACGGTTTGACCTAAAGAAAAGATACAGATGCCACTGATTAGTCTTATTGTCATAAAGTGGTTGTTCCTGCTAAAAAAGAAAATTATATTATGTTCTCTTGTAATGCCCTTTATAATCTTCAGAGAAAAACAGCTACATTCAGAAATCTGGAATTGTGTGGCTTACTCATATCCCCTCAGTATTTATAGTTCTCAAAGGGAAGGAGAGGATACCTGAGAATATATTGTCTGATAAGACAGCTTGGTTAATGTCTGTGGGTTTAGACTCTTAGTAGTTTTCACCAAATTGCAAGAAGCAATTTCTAATCTTGACTGGAAAAACAACAAATCCTGAGAAAAAATTGTGTTGTTGTCTGAAATGAAACAATTTCAGTCACCCTTGGAGGTTAAAAAGTTAACATTTCCTTGTGCTGCTACAAATATTTCTCTATTTTACCCAAGTGTACTAAGTCAGTATAACACAACTGACTTTGAATATTAGTAGGACTAATAAAGTTGGATCCTACTTTATCATGGTGTATTGCTTCTGAATTCACATCTAAACTCACCAAATTATTTAGCTAGACTAAACTATGCTGAGCTAATACTCAATAGATATAAATAAGTGCAGTTACTAAGCACATACAAATGCTTCAATCCAAAGTATCACTCACATCTACAAATCATCATTCATTTTCTGTTATATTCATTTTTTAGAATCAGAATTTTGTAGATCCGTGAAGTTATAAATGAAACATTATTCACTTTGACTCATGTTATTTGTTGTCTTCTGTCTCTTCAGTGGATGTGTGCAGATTCAGATCTGGGAGAGGATTTAGGTTATGGTGACTACAGCTTTACCCAAATTTGTTGTTCCTTCCTGCATTAGCATTTTTTGCATTAAAAGGATCTGTCTTCATAAAGTGTTATGTAGTGCTTGGGTTAAATATATCACTTTACAAAAGAGAACAGAAGAATTTGTGAATGCATTTTCTGAATTAGAGAGATTTTTAGCAAGGACATGTGAGTTTGTGTCTCAGAGCCCCCATGTGGTGCAGACAGACTGATGGGATCAATCCCATTGCCTTGCCCATGACGATATATCCTGGCACTCTGGAGTGATTCATTTTCCATGCTGGTTTAGTCTAAAGCTTCCCACGGGAGGAGGCTGCTGCCTGCACTCATTCAAATATTGTGGCTGTCATGGTTATAATTTAAGAATTAATTGTTTGTGACATACACAGATTAAATGAATAGGACTGGATAGGTTTTGAGTGCTGAACTGGTTTTAACTACCAGAAGGAAGAATGTAGGCTGACTTCTTCTCTTAGGAACTACACAGGATGGATGCAGTAACAGTTCTTTAATGGCAGATCAGAATTCATCATCTCTCCGTATCTGACTGCTCATGCAAGCAGTGGCTAAAGACTTTCACAAGGTAGACAGCAATTCCATATTTAGTCCTCAGAGTGCCTTCAAACAAGCTGATTTACAGGCCATGTGCTAATATTAATGTTAAAGTATCCTCATGGAGTATAAACTGTCACCACTCTTCCCTTTTTAGTGTTTTACAGAGCTTTGCTTCTCTTTGGCTTAGAGAGATGGGAAAGGCAAATTTTCAGTAAATGCTTACCAGAGGAACAAGCTGCAAGATGCACTGTCATACAGTGAAGTTTTATGAATCAGGTTTTAGTGAGCTCCTAAGGACAGCACCAATATTCACGGAAGTGCAGTATTGATTACTGCACCTGACTCTTGATTTTCTCTGCCAGTCCTGGCTCAAGAAGTTCCCCAGACTCAGTTGCAAAAACCAGATGCTGGCAACGTTACCAACTTGCTGATACTTCCAAACCCCTCTGCTGCATGAAGGAAGGCAGATTGAGACATGAGGAGAAGACAGCTCAGTATTCAAAAGATTTGTTCATCCGCAGTGCCAGGAAATGGGAATTGTTTTCAGGTAAAGGAGCTGGGGAATCATTCTTAAGGTGAAAAAAACCAAACTGGATCTTAAGTTTTCAGCTCCTTTTGCAAATACAGTGTTAGGCTGCAGGGCCCTTGTACTGCTCCATTTTTCAGCAGGGAGAGAGGAGTGTGCTCTTACACAATGATTTTGATAATATTTTTTTCTTGCTCTATCTCATCCCTCCAGTTTTTGGCAGGCAGCTAGGCAGCAACTTTCTGTTCAAGCTCATTTCTTCAGTAATTATCCTAAGTCGTACAACACTCTCCAATCATTCTTTTTTATGAGATACAGTCATTAGAGATAAGTTTTGCTTTACAGAAACTAATCATGATATCAGAAAATATTAGAATAACACCAAACATACCTGTTTTGTTAGACTACTGTGTCTTGGGATGGAGACAAGCTGCTCTGTGTACAGAATGGAGAGAAGGAAGGCCGTGGTTGGACCCAGTGGATTGAAGGAGATGAAATGCACCTGGTAAGATCATGTAAAAGGTTTTGAATGCCCCTCCATTAAAATGGTTAGATATAACACAGCAGGGAATGTGCTATGTCATTTTGGCTTATTTTGACATAATTGTGTATTGGTGCAGAATTTGACTTGTTTCTAAAGCAACAATTTCTTTTGGAGCCATTGTGTTCCTATGTCCCTTACAAAGCCTGACCATTTCAAATGATCTTTCTGTGCTCATTGTCCAGACTCACCAGGCTGAAATATTCACACAAGGAAGACATTTACCAGAATGTCCCTCACAGTCTGTAAAATACTCAGTATGGCAGCTGTGAAACCGAGCACCCAACAATAAGGGAAAATACACCATTGTTCTTCTAAAATAATTACAGGCCACATCATTGCCTAGAGAACTAAAACAGCAGTTAAGCTTTTGAAATTGATGCTTTTTTCAGATCGTCATTTTATCTTTCTAAATTAACAGGACCTGAAAGAAGATGCCTGTTCTTTTGTCCTATAGCTCTTTATAGCATTCTCACTCTCTTCATCAGTGTGGGTAAAAGGCAGTGTTCCTGCTGGGATAATAAACTCCAGCCTCCAGTTCTCCTCACTGTGCAGTACTGTCAGCATTCAGCAGTCTAAATGGATACCTTATAAATATTCAAATCAGTAGCAGAGTTATGAAATCTGTGCAGAAGTACCCCAAGCCCCTTATTACTCAACATAATTTTGAGGCAGTTCTAGAATCCAGTTTAGGAGAGGAATGGATGTGACAGGTCTTCCCACCTGGACTTGGTGCAGCACAGGCAGGGAGAAGATTGCTGTGTAAAGGAGGACTTCGTAGCTGAGCCATGGGCTCACCTAGAGGAGGGGAGGCAGCAATTAAAAGGAGATGCACACTCCCTCCAAGAAGCACCTTTCAGTATTTCCACACTCCTCCCGGCTGCACAGCAGGCAGGGCCATGGCAGCAGGCCCCAGCCCTTCCAGCTTCTCTGCTGGCAGACAGGTCCTAGTCTCCCATCACAGGGCCTGCCCCAAGTTCAGCTCACACCTGGCTACCCCCAGCCCTGCACATCTGTGCATTCCCCTACACATACTAACAATAGCACCAGATGCTCTTGGATTTCTCTGGTCTGGCATCCTGCCTTCTGGCCCTTGCTAGCCCCCAGGCATTATCTCTTCCCATCTTCTGTCCCCAACACCAGTTCCTTCAGCCCTGGTCTCTGCCATCCTTACTCTGATTCCTGCTCTAGCCACACAGCCTGGCCAGGGACCTCCATGCCCAAAGCACTTTCTAGACTTGTCCCTGTCAAGGGGTTGATTTTAGAAGTCAGAAATTCAGATTCAGTTGCTCAAATACTTGTGTCTCATGCCAGTTTAGGTAGCCCAGGGTAACCTGACTGCTCTGATGCTGCTTTTCAAAAGGCTGGAAAGAATTCTGGATCATATCATTCATTCACTGGCACTTGGAAAATTTACCACAATCTGTCTCCCATACCCAGAAGTCAATACAAAATTAGTTCATGCAAAGGAAGTGATCAAGTATTTTAGAGCCCACTTCTCCATATTAAATTGTCTCACTTCTTGTATTTAATGAATTTCAAAAGATGTCCTCTTTATTTCTCTAATCCTTGTTAATGCAGCTCTCTCCATTAAAAGTACAGTAGAGTCCCCTTTAGTATCTTATTTTGTACCAGCTAAGATTACTAGATCCTGTCCTTTTGAGAGTGCTCTGATACAATGAGTAGTTACCTTTAAAGAATTGATACTTCAATAGCTTTATGATCCTATTGAACTTTAGACACTGAGCCAAGTGTTAATTTACTCTTTTCACATTTCTGCAGAAAGTAGGACTACATCCTTTAGTAGTTTATTGCTTCCTATTTTCTTCATTTCATTCTGTGGTCTGTACTTTGTAGTTCATTTTAGATTTTATTTTATATGAGCGACCATTCCCTATTTCCTTTTGAGTTTTATTGCCTTTTCTATTGTATTGATTGCTTCTGCTCTGTAGTTTTTGTCATTGTCAGCAGATCTCTCAGCCCTTATTGCACATTCCTTCTTCTGGGTTACCTCTACAGGAGTGAACAGAACAGGTCCTAAGTAAAGTCACTGTATCAGTCTGTTGTTCCACCAACTCAGCATGAGGAACTTTCTCTTATTGGGGCTAAGCAACATATGTCAATTAAGTTTATTGACCTAGTTTAAGGGTTTTTAAAGTCATTTTATCAGTCCCCCATAAGAAATGTGCACAGCTTCCTCAAAATATTCCGGGAGCCTTATTAAAAGTCTCATCTTGGACTGGAAAGTGCATCCCTTTGCTAAGTCATGAATAAGCACTGTCTTTATGTCCCTTAAGAGCCTCCACCCCTTTGGCTTGCACCTAAACCTTGCCACAGGCACACACCTCAGGCACACACCTGTGTGCACTTCTCAGGTCAAACTTGAGGAGTTTCAGGAACGGGAATGGGTGAACAGGCAAACAGCAGCAGCCTCACAAATCTGAGCCCAGGATGGAAACTCTGCCCCTCCTTATGTGCAGCTCACAGAGATCCAGAGATCAGCAAGGGGGAAGGGGTTGGAAAAGCCATTGTGGAGTTCAAAGGAACAGCTTTATGTATCCAGCGTTCTCAGGCTCAGGCAAACCTCACTGCTGTGCTGGTTGACAGACCTGGAGCAAATCTGTACACTCCCCTGCCTTTTATGGTCATGAGCTCTGTGTTGCTAAAATGGACCCTGATTTCTGAATTTTTAGGCTTCAGCTACCAGTCATCACCAGACAGATTCAGAGCTGGTGAGGCAAATCCATCCCCACTTTTTCATGTATCCAAAATAGAGAATGCACATTCCAATGGCCTCAAGCAGTTGCATATTACTCACTGCAAATTGAGAATAATGCACGAGAAACATATTTGGCCCTTTAAGATCTGAGATCCCAAAATAACTTCCCTTGCTCCACCTTTTAGCAGAAAACACACCCAAACCAGATGGTTTCTTTTACAATGAAAAATAGGCTAAAATATGTACAAGCTTCCCAATCTAATTTCATAGAAAATTTTAGATTCAAATTCACCTGGACGTACATATGAATCTGTAATGTTTGTGTCCTAAGTAAAAGTTGTGGTTTTTAAATTATTTTCTCTTCCTAGGAAATAAGAGTGTGTGGAGTCACGTGTAAGCAGGTCTTTAAGAAGGTGCAGTAAGCCTACTGCTGCTATAGGAGTGAAGAACAATAGAATTTACAGATTTGACACCAACTCTCCAAATGCTAATGCTGAGCATCCTCAGTGACAACAGCAAACACAGAAATGAAGATCACATTAGAACTGTATAGCTGGAATAAAATATTTTTTAGGAAATTGAAAAAAATTACTGCAAATAAAACTATTTTTAGAAATGCCAATTAAAGATGCTAAACTCTCTAAATGTCTGCATACCATAATTCTCAACTACACTAAAAAAGGTCTATTAGATATAAAACAAGATGCTGGAAGTTTAGACTTTGTAAGCTATTTTTTTACTCTCAATAGACATCACCCTTTCAGAGCCTTAGCCTTGTTTTCACATGGTGAACTGCAGTTGGAGGGAAGCAAATGAGAACTGTCGGATGCAGCTTCACTTAAGTACTGAATCCACTGAAGCCAGTGAGAATGTTACCATTAGCTCTGGTGGAGTAGCTCTATACTGGAAGTGTTCCATCAAAAATAAAAATCTGATTTCTCAAAACAAGCAAATTTATGGATCAATACTTTGGAAAAACAATGCTAACAAAAGCATGGCTAAGGAGCTTTTCCAAATGCTTTAGCCAGTATCTGCCCGTGCATTTTATTTCTTGTTCTGGAGACACTGAGAGTAAGATCATAGCTAGAAACTGTCTATAACTGTGCACACAGCACACAGAAGATGAGAGCAGCATTGCTTTGTACAGTATCATTTGCAGATGTTTTCATGCCCATCATAGTTCCTTGTTCTGACCTTAGGAAAGCCTTGGCCTGGCAGTTGAAATCACAACACTGATTAAACATTAGTGGGGGGAATAATACTGCCAGATTTTCAGTCCATCAACACACTGGATACAATGAGCACCACAAGTTCATACCAAATTCAAAAAGGTTTAAATTCACAAAGCTTTAGCATGTAACCCAGAATTCCCGGTGTCTCCTCTAACAGCTGTTATCAGCTATTTTCCAGGACTCAGTCAGTGGGGAAGTCACCATGGCAGAGCCTGCTCTGAAGTGGGAACATCCCTTCCCTGCTCTGAAATGGGAACATCCCTTCCCTTCTCTAAAATAGGAACATCCCTTCCCTGCTCTGAAATGGGAACATCCCATTCCCAGCTCTGCTGCAGCTCCTGTGCTCAGCCCTGCTTTTTCCTTCCCCAGCACCTCAGTGCTGACTGAGACATTTTAGACATGTAAATGGAGCAAATGCTTCCATCCTCTCCTAACCAGAGTCTGCTTTAAAACATACACTGTTATTAATCCAGTTTAGGAAAGCTGGGAGTCTGATCTAACATAGAATCATGGACTCATGGAATCACAGACTCGGAATGGCCTGGGTTGGAAGGGACCTCACAGATCCTGCAGTTCCAACCTGGCTGCCATGGGCAGGGATATAGCATGAAAAAAGGAGGTTCAGAAACAGCCATTGCAAAGTCTAAAGTCAGCACAGCAGGGATGGTAAACTTTCTGAACTATGGTACTTCAGCACTAATGGTGCTGTACCTTGTGAGTGTTGCACCAGATGTGCTGTAACAGACATCTAATTCAATTTTCTACAGTTCTGAGGTTTGCTTTACTTCAGAAAGTACCCAGAAGATATTACCCATAAAGACTTAAGCATCCCCATTGGATAAACAGGTGAATAACACTTCCTGTCCATGTAAATTCTTGAGTTACCATTGCAACAGCTGTGGATGGCACCACTCAGAATAACAGACATGCAATGAAATTATTTACCTTAAGTTCCCCCGTTATTATTCTCTTGGCAATACTTACGGCTGAGGAAGTCTCTGGGAAGTGCACTTGAGTCTGATCAGCCAGGTCCATGCAGAAGCTGCTTTTCTCTCCTGGAAGAGTGTGTTAGCCAGCTAGCTGTGTGTTCATACCTAAATGGATATCCTCAGACAGACCACCAGCTCATGGGGATTGAGTTTTCTGGTACTTGGAGTGGGACAGGTCAAAACTGGTTGCAAGTAAGTAAGATAGAAAGGTTGAAGGAGAGGGAAAGTATCAGAAACCTGTGGATCTTGGGCTAAAATACTGCTCTGCTTAAGGGAAATGGCAAATACTTGCCTATTTAAAATGCAATTTATCATCTTACACAAGGTTGAGGATATCCCAGTTGCCAAATTTCAGTGCATCAGTCATTTGTTTTTCTTGAAAGATTACTGGACACTGAAACTCTTTTCCTTCAAGTTTCTAATTATTGATTTCATAATCATAGACATCCTGCAGGTATCTTCAGCCTCAAGGAGTGCAAGAGAACAAACAAGTAACTGTAATAAAGTGATGACTCACACCACAATCCCCAGATAAACTTGGCAGGATTTTTTTTATGGTTTAGCACTGACTGAGACCTTTTTTTGAAATGTAGTTTTTCCTTCAATAGAACTTGGCAGTTCATAACCCTTAATTCACCAGCTGTCTTCTAATTTTTGCCTGCAGCCCTCTCCAGTCTTGTGTAACATTCACAAACTCTTTTTGCAGAAGGTTGTAAGTGGATCAATTAACATCTAGCTAAGTAAATCCAATTGTTAAAAGCTATTATTATTGTAATCAAACGGACAGCTTTTCCCCTTTGGGTCATTTGGTACAAGGGCAAATTTAGCACCATACTAATAACTAATGGCTTATCAAGCAGAAGCAATGTAACCTGCTGCTAATTATGGAGGAAGGCAAGCTCACAAAGCAGTTCATAGCTCATGGATGGAAAACACAGAAACTTCAAGAATGTTTAACTTTGAATAGATTTGCTTCAAATCATCTAAATTGATTGTCATTATAACTGTAACCTCTTATCTCACTGCAGCAACCCTTTCCCTTGGAAAAAGATATTATGTTCATTCTTGCTTTCCAATTAATGTGTATAAAATTAACCCCACTTTTTCCACGAGCCTTTAACAACTGTTATCATGAAATGTAATTTAAAACTTTCTCCATAAAATAGAAGCTTACTGAATGCATACATTCAACAATTGTCAAACATCTGCCTCCCTGACTATTTCATAACTACTTAGTAACCAAGACCTTCAAGGGGAAGTCATATCCAGATTTGCTTGCTACTCAGGAATCAAACTTTATAATTTTCTTGATCTTCAACAGAATTTCAGCCATGGTTTGCTAATATCCACACTGCATTTCTTCAGAACTGCAATGCCTTCAGGTAAGGGACATTTTGTATTTCATTAGGAAACGCCATGCCTACAGAAGCAGTGTGAATGGAAATTTAAACAAAACAGGCTTTTCCCATTGTTGATAAAACACTTGTTGCTTACTTGAATCTGCAACCTACAGGTACATTGTAATATAATTCCTCCCACCAAACAGCCATTCCCTGTTTTGTCCGTGCCACTCAGGTTTTCTTTACCCCTCCCAGTGTATTAACTTGGCTATTCTTATCTCTTACAATCTAAACCATGGAAACCAGAATTGAAAGAACACCTGGGGTCCTAATCTACATTTACACAACAAAGCGGAGTTCTTGGTATGATGTGTGGAGCAGTTTTATTGTAAAATAAACATGGTCTGAATGGCAAATTCCCATGGGACTGAGCCCTGGAGCACAGCAGAGTCCCAGTGTGGTGTGGGTGATGTGCTCCCCTGGGTACATCCTCTTCCATCAATGTCTGTCGTCTGCTTGGCTCTACTCTATGAAACTTGACAGTAAAAACAAGAGTTCACCATTGCAACATTAAGAAAACTTCCTAGTATGTATCATTTTATATGGTATTCTCTTTTGGACAGCCTCATCTGTAATCACAGAACAGGTTCCCAGCTATTCATCCTTTCACCCTCTATCAGCAGCACATTTGTCTTGGATTATTACCTGGGTGGTACCACTTTTTCTATTTTAAGAAGGTTTTTTTTCACCTCAAAGCAAATGTTTATTTAAATAATTTGCTCCTGTCTAGCAAAAGTGGACACAAAAGTAAGAGTCCCTTCAGTACCAGTACCTGGTATTTTATTACCAGGGCAAGCACTTTCTCTATACTAATAGCTAATAATAATAATAATAATAATAATAATAATAATAATAATAATAATATATAATCCACACTGAACGCTTAAGCAAAAGGGCATTTCAGTTCTTCAACAAACCCTTCAATAAGATTGCCTCACAATTAAGTTTCTCCACCATGGAGGCAAAATAAAATTCCCTCTTTCAATGGCAGCATTCTTATTAAAGGAAGGGAGGAGAGAAGGATAGGACACAGTTTGCGGTTATTGACTCTACACTTACTTACATAACAAGAGACCATTTGCCTTGTAGTACACCCCTATCCTAGTGCTGAGCAAATAAAAGGTCAATATTGTGACAAGAGCATTCCAAATGTAAAATATTTTATTTAAATATTCAGTTATTTGACATTTCCAGATGTCATTTCTGGGTCCATTAGCCTTACAGAGTAGATAACATTTAAAACTTGTGTGTGCATGTGCAGAAGCACACAGAACATGGTTATCAGCAGCACACTGCACAGATAGACAGTCCTTTCAATGCTTTCAGGCTCACTTCCAGAGCTTTCTTGTGCCTGCCTGACCTTTATTTCCCCTCCCCTTCCAGCTGCACAAGTGCAGAAGAGCGGAGGCAAAACACAGGGAGTGATGAAGACTTAATGCAAAACTGTACTGAAATTTGGAGTTAAACAGAAAGCTTCCTTCCCATCCTGATGTTCCCATTTAATTTTTCTCTTGTGTGAGTCAGTGGACGAAAAGAAGTGTTTCTAATGCATTGCAGTCACCATTATAATTTGGTGAGGCTTAGAACCACAGCATATGGGGAGAGCTCCCTGGAATTTAACATTCCATCAGATGCAACAGGACTCACAATAGTTCCTTGCTCCCCTCCTCTAATTTGAAATCAGCATGATTTCAGTTATATTTTCTTATCAAGGCACTGATGCTTGTCATCCATAACCATTCCAATTTGCAGCACTTCTCTCCAGCTGGGCAGAGAAAGTCAGCACAACTCAATAGAACTTCTGTGAAATGACTGTGTGATCTTTCACTCACAAAACATGTTGCCATTCTTGATGCTGGCATTTCCAAGGTTATTTTTGTAAAGGAAAATGGGAGAAAAGTGTCATTTTATGTGTGTTACAGCAACACAGAAAGAACTTGCTCAGACACAGCACTCAGCAACTCCTCCACACACCCAGCTTTGGGTACAACAATGTGCTGCAGTATCTCTGCTACAGTGATGCCAGTGCTCATCAGAGACATTCAATTACTCAGGACAATCCTTAAGGGCAGCATATGGTCTAAAACAGCTCTAGCTGGAGGGCCAAGCCACCACTACTCCTTCATTCCAACACATTGGAATTTCATTATTTCAGCTATAAACTCAGATGCTGTCTCAGTTCCTCTTTGGAACTGGTAATAAATTCTAACTCTGAAATAATTACTTGGGAGTTTTAGACCTATTATACCTCAAAAAGCAGCCAAAAGCACAGAGCAGACTTTCCCAATGCCCTGCAGCAGTAACACACACCCCAGCTCTGCCTGAGCTGGGCTGCAGCAGGTCTGAGACGCGGGGGCTGCCAGGAGCCAGACAAACAAGAGCTGCACACGAGGCTTCACACTCCAAAATGATGCAGACACTGATGAGTCATCCTCTGTCAAGCCAAACAAAAAAAGAAGTAGGACATCAGAGTTCTCTAGCAAAATAACCTGTGAACAGTCTGGTTCCACCTCCTTAAGGATTAAGAAAACCCAAACATCCACTAGAAACTTTCCTTGTCAACTTTTGTGCAACTGAACACAAGGAAAATGACACCCAAACACAGATGCAGAATTGTTTCAGGTAGCATTTTTTTCAACATATATTCAACCCTTTGTATTTTTCTCTCACAAAAAGTCCACCTTGTAGACATTTGAATTATCACATTACACAAAATTCCATTTCTGGTTCCACCTCTCAGCATGGAAGCATCTCTTCTTTATTGTCTTTCCAAATGTATTTTGGGAAACAAAGAAACAAGGAGGTACTTAAACTGCTGAAGGTTGCTCAACAACCTTACCAGGTGCTTAACTTTGAGTTAAAATTAACAGTTAAAATACCTAATTTGCTTGAACATCCTGTTTAGAAGAGCCTTTTCCCCCCTTCAGCCACAAAAATGCTTTGAAAAACTGATTAATGTCATGCAGTCCTTCCCACTGCAACTTTTATAACTTCAGGGATATCTAGGTACCTTCTCAGTCACATATTCCCCTGGAGTGATTTGTTTTCAGTACCCATTAGATGCTAAAAATCTGAAAAGGGAATGCCCAAATCCTACTGAAGTGAAGATAAATGTAGAACATGTCCCCAGATAAGTAATATTGCTCTTCTTTTAAGTCCCCCCTGCACAATGAAAAGGAAAAAAATGCCCCACAACAGCCAAATCATCAATAACAAAGTAAGTACATCTTTCAGTCACAGTTGACCAATGGTTTATTGCAGTTCATCTTTGAATCATCAAACATCAAGACCCTGGATCATGAAAGAAAAAAATAAATGCACTATGCATGCACAGAAAATGACCCTTTTCCTGCGAGATATTTCTTTGTGAAGCAAAAAAAGATCTCTTCCTGGAAACCCACTACAACTTTTTTTGGTGTGCATTTTGTTTCGTTGTGGAGCAGGTGCACAAAATAATTGTTGATGAAGGAGCTGGGCAGAGCAAGAAGATTTTTCCTTTTTTCATGCTCCCTTTCTTTATAGGGTAAGTGCTCCTTAATTTTAGAAAATTCAGTTTTTTAAAGATGTGCCACAGGCCATTTTGGTGCTTATTTGCTTATAGTTCAGTCTTTCTACAATAAAAGCACTTGCTGACATAGCACTTTTTAATTCTTTTTTATCTTTTGACAAGACAACAAAACTACCTGTAATTTTTTGCAAAAGTAGGTATTTCCATGTTTAAGATTAATTATTTAACTTTCATCTGAAGAGCAAGTATTCCTTGTTGTATTTAAATATCTAAATTCAACCTACTGTCTGCATTGCAAATGCCCTTGAATGGGATTCTGCAAGGGACTGAGATCTCTGCCATGATATGGGAGCTATTAAAGCACAATGCTATCACTGACAGGAGGAAAAAAGTGATGTTGATGTGCTGAGGAGATAAAAGGGAGATTAGCCAGCAGCTGCTGGGTCAGACACTAATGAAAATGTATTAATGGGGAGCAGTCTGGGCTGCTTCTGATAAATCAAAACTTCCAAAGCATGCAATTAGGGACTCAGTCTGGTGAGTGTGTGTGTAACAGCCACTAGGGAAAGGTTGTAATGATGATGTGATGTCTCCTTTGAAACTCCAGCCACACCTGATTGCCACGCAGCAATGGAACCTTGAGTTGTGAGTGAAGGCTCTGTTGGACAGAGGTGGCAGCTCAGCCTTGGAAGGCTGGGAGCACATTCCAAGGGCTGGCAGGCACGAGGCAATTTCCCAGCTGTCTGTTCCCAGGGCTCCCAGCCCTGCCAGACTCGCTGCACTTTGTCACTGTCACTCTTACAACGTGCTGCTGTTTGACTCCTCAGCACTGCTGGCTGAAGATGTAGCTGTAGTAGTCAGGAGGAGGAAAAGGAATCATTTTTTTGCCTCATGCTGAATATTGTTGACATTTTTTCTACCTTAAAATGCCCCATGGTTTTGATCTCCTGATAGCAGCAGTGCTCGCCCCAGAAGTCCTCCCCATCTTTCAGCTGGCAATGGAGCACAATAGCCTGATAACCAAGACTCCTCTTTTCTCTGACAGGATTGTCTTTTACCAGCAGCAAAGGCCATGATAAACATCATTCTAACAGATATATTGCTTTCTAACAGATTTATAACCTACTGAAATGACTTTGCTTTATGTTTGACAAGTTAGAACAAACTGCACAGTTATCTGTATTTTTACAAGCAACACATTTCATTTCAGCACAGGACTTTGTTTTCCCACTGTCATGTAGGGATACTCCTCCTGAGGAGTCTAATGGTGCTGAAGAAATACTTCCTAGAACAAACTCCTTATTCATGGCTGTTATTGCAGAAGTCAGAGCTGACACTTCACTTGTGCTGCTTCACACCCCTGTGTCTATGTTCATGAACAGGAGACATGAACAGCTCCATGTTGGATTTTGCTCTGATCAAACGTGAGAACACCTGAAAATTTCCATAAAATCATGTTACAGCCAAAAACTACAGTAACTATAACTTCAAATACAGCCTCAAAGGGGTAGGTGGGAAAAATATCTACAGACCAGAGGGGATAGTTTCATTTTGCACTAAATAGCAGAGTTTTAGCAAGACAGAGGTGAACATGGCTGTTTTGCCTTATCCATCCAGCTTCCTTAAGTGCCTTTTGGAAATATTCTAGGAAAGTTGTTTTCCTTCCTTCCCTCCTTCCTTCCTTCCTTCCTTCCTTCCTTCCTTCCTTCCTTCCTTCCTTCCTTCCTTCCTTCCTTCCTTCCTTCC
>PYHW01010122.1:1372601-1384393 GCA_013186435.1 Turdus rufiventris | reverse complement strand
TCCTTCCTTCCTTCCTTCCTTCCTTCCTTCCTTCCTTCCTTCCTTCCTTCCTTCCTTCCTTCCTTCCTTCCTTCCTTCCTTCCCTCCCCCCCCCATTAAACAAAACTTGTGTAATTGTCCAGTTTCTAGGAAGGTTTTAATGTAAATTTGGAAAGTAATTTTCAATGCTCTGTTGAAAGTAACTCTCCTTAACAATTGATCATTTAATTTTTTTCCCATATTAACACATCATCATGAACATTACTCTGAACTTCTGGGGAATCCTTTCCTAATTTGAGATTATATTTAGATCTCAGGTTTTCAAGTTTTGATCATTTTTCTCTTTTCTTTCATTCTTCCAGTGAAATACAGCCTGCCATTCTCTTATGATATATATATATATAGATATAGGTATAGGTAAATCTCTCTATGAATCTCTAAATTTTCATCTAAAATACAGAATTTAAGAAACTTTATTTTCTCTTTTATCTTCTTCTGCATTAAATGTACTTGGTGCATTTTACTGAAAAGTGAAATTACCATATTTATCAATTCCTTATTTCAATTCAGTATTCCAGTGGCAATGTCAATAAAACAGATAGAAAAGCTCCTTCCCCTGCTCTGCATGCATGTGCATCCAGTAACTGAAACCACATGGCATCACTGCAGTTTAGAACCAATCCTGTTGTGTGTCTGGGAGAAATCTTAACTTCACCGATGTGTCCTGGATTATCTTGCTTGGCCCACCCCCAAAAATTGATTGATTATACACATGCCTTAGGAGCCAGCTCGCAGTGTCATGTGTGCTGCATTTTAACAACACTGAGAGGATGAACTCATTGAACTACAGCAGACAGTATTAGGATTTTTCAACTTAGATTTTTTTTTAAAGATTACTCTAAATTTTCATCCTAAATGCTATTTCTATCAAACAATTTCCATCTTAGAACCAGGAATTCACCAAAAGATCAGACAGATATCCACTGTTACTACAACAAATTATTTTCCAATGTTCCAGGATGCCTTGGAGAGTTAAACACTGCTTCATTCCTCAAACACGGTGTGGTGGAACCAGAGCCTTTCCCACAAAAGGGGTGCTGCTGTGAAGCTGGAGATGCAGAGAGAAAGGAATTAACTGTACAGTGCTGTGAGAGGAGCGAATTCATGAGATTTACTGCA
The DNA here is from genome assembly GCA_013186435.1 of Turdus rufiventris. NCBI lineage: Eukaryota > Metazoa > Chordata > Aves > Passeriformes > Turdidae > Turdus > Turdus rufiventris. The sequence goes on along the minus strand of PYHW01010122.1, from coordinate 1,383,235 downwards.
CAGAGCATCCCTTAATCAACAGGAAATAATGACTTGACGTTGTAAGAGAGATGCAGCAGCACAGGATCAGTTTCCCTGATTTGCTGCTGGCTTTCTAAGATGGTATTTTGTTCTATCTGAAGCAGTAGAAGTGATTTATGGCAAAAAGAAAGCAGTCGGGAAATAGGTACATCACCTGTCCAGGAATTTTCCTGGAATGGAAAACATCAGCTGCTGTGCACTGATAGCAGCGCAGTGAAGGAAAACGGGCTGGGTATTAGTGGGGGTTAGTGAGTGTTATTTCCATCAACAGCTCTGGACTGAGTTCACAGCCCTTCTGGGCTGTTAAGTCCTTGAGGTTACACAAGAACTGTTCTAACCTTTTTCTGAATGGCCACAGTGAACCCAAAATTTTGCACTACTTGCAGTGGCTGGTACAAGTTTTTCTCTTCATTGAGACTCCAGAACTGGAAGCAAAATCTCTCTATCATTAAATGCTATTGCGAGTTATGTGGAAACTTGAGGTCTAAGATATTTGAAATTATCTCTAAAAAGTGTTATTCAGATGACGTAAAGAGAATTGTTTCTGTCTGATGAAACTGATCCTTCAAAACGTTCTTCTAATGGATGAGACCCTGCACTAAAATGGCATTTCAGCTTTTATGGTCAGGCAGATACATATTTTCTTAGCTAAATTGTGCTTGACATGGAAGTCAAGACTCAGACTTCTTTCTATCGATTCTTGTAATTCAAAATCCATCCATCAATATTCCAGTTCAATGTCTAAGTAACACAACCTTTACCTGATAATGATAAGAAGTGGCAGTTGCAATTAGAAACTTTGCCACAGAATAAACACAATTAAGTTATAGATTACAGTTACAGATATTAATGCATAGCTCATGAAGGGAGTTCATGTTAGAGTTAGCCCAGAAGGAAGCAGGCTTCAGTGGAGAAAAGAAAGGGTTCTGCTCACTTATTGCTCTGCCTGGTGGCTTCTTTCATGACCTTGACCAAACCATGTTGTCTCCTCAGTTTTTCTGGTTTCAAAATTCCCCATTTGTTTTGAATATCAGGGTTGGTGAGTTTTATCCACTGGTTAATAGTTCTCTAGAGCATAATATTTTGTAATGTAAACCACCATAATTAAAATGAATTCTCAAGACAGCAGAGTCCACTGGATTATATTTTTAATGTGACATTATGAAGTTTCTAAGGCCTAAGCTGAAGTCCTTAGTTAAGAGAGGAGGAAGACTTTTGGTAAATAATATGTGTAACGTCTACATCCAACTCCATCAGCAAAATCAGATGGAGTAAGAGAGATGGAAATGACTGAAAAAAGACAAAACCTCAATGGCTGAAAACCAATTATTTCTAAGAGTGATTTAAAGCACATTTCGGGCATCTTTCTGAAGTTGAAAGTAAACACAAAATGTGTTCAACTGGCATAACTGTGAGCTCTGTACGCCCCTTGTACACTGCTGCCTTTTTCCCAACCTGGAAATGAAACTGAGACAACTTTAGTAAGGAGGTAATAAATAAGTAGGAATATAAATTAGAAAGGAGGTAATAAAAAGGGGTCTTTAATGAAGGCCTTGAGGAGCAGTCATGGAAAGATGTCCATAAAAGCCCACCCCCACAGGGATGAGTGCATTTTTATAGGTTTTAGGAAATTTGGGAAATTAGGAAATTTAGATCAACCAAGAGTTGGTCTCAGCTTCGGTTCCCAGAAAGAACTAAGACAGCACTGGAGCCTTGTACCTCCTAGGGCTTGGAGCTCTGAAATTTGTTTTGTCTTTCTGCTTAAGAAAAGGCCATGGAAAAGTACTAGGAAAACCAGTCACTAACACAGGAAAACTAAAACTAATACTGGGAAAACTAATACTAAAACTAGTCACTAATACAATAGGTGACCGAGTTACAAGTATATGTGTGAAGGATGCAGAGAGCATAGAAAAGAAAAAAAGGCAAAACCCGACCCAGCATCAACATCCTCATCCTCCCACGGTGTCTGCACCCTGTCCCTGGTTTGCCATCGAGGTGTCAGACAAGTTCCTGTTCTGAGATGGGAATGAGGGAATCCCCCCATCTCATAGGTGTCAACAACAAGTTTGTCTCTGCAGATCTCTCTTCTGGCATGAGCAGCTAAGAGCTGACACCAAAAAATACCTGTCTGGGCAACAAGACCCCTGTGTACAACTGGCCAGAATCCTTCCATTCCTGCTCTGGAGGGCTCAACAAAGCAATAAAGCCCAGGTGTAAGAGCCAAACCTCCTGCTCCAAGGCACTGAGGTGGGCTTGCTGGTGCTGGGTGTACCTGACCCAGGAGAAAGGATCCCTGATCCCTGGGATCAGCCAGGGCTGTCCAAGGTAGAGCAGTACCATGGTGCTGGGGAAGGCAGCCTCCACGTGGGCCAGCACACCCAATTTGCAATAACACCTTTTGATCCTGCTGTGCACCCCTCTCCTCCTGCTCCTGCCACATCCTGGGAGCTCCCTGGGAGCAGCTCAGGCCTGCAGGACATCACACTGGACAAGGAGCCCATTGCCTCCTTCCAGGGCACTTTTGGTGCTCAGAATGTGACTCCTGGTGTTGGCAGAACAGAGCCTGTGAGACAGCACCACTTTTGGCAGCGGCAGCCACCACTGAACACATTGCAAGTGGTTAATTTTCTAAAAAAAGAAAAATAAACCTAGCCAGTGCACATGTGCTAACAAGTTAAAAATAAGAATAGGTGTCTGTGACCATGCTGCCTCTGTCTAAATCCTTCAGGGGGATTCAGTTGCTAAGAACAACTCGTGCAGTTTGCCACATTCCCATGTTAAAAAACAGATAACTACAGGCAAAAATCCCAGCTGTCAAGCATGAGGAGTGTAGGGGCTGCTCGGGGGAGTACCAGGCACTTCTCCCCTGTGTTATATCTGCACATTGGATAATTTTAAAGGAAAATTAAATGAGGCAAGGACAGAGTGGGAAGCATGTTACCATCTCTTCAAAAGTTTACAGGGAAAATTCCATTTGATTGGGCCTTCTGTGCTTTATAGAGAGCTCTGAGAGTGCTTTACAGAACTTTTCCAAGGAAAATGCACTTGCAGCTCTTCCAGACACCAAGAAAGGCTGAACTTTGTTCACCTACCCAGATAGAATTTCTCTGGGCAGGTCACAGACAATGGGAGGACCTGGAGGCAAGTGTTAGAAGCAGCATCCATGGCTGCTGACTCTTCCACACATATAGGTATCATTTGGGTGTTTTCCATGAGACCTTTTCTTTTCAAACTGCCTCCAATTCTGACTCATGGGAATGAGGCAAGCAACGCCATCTTTGTCTCTTTACACACAAAAAAAGACTGGAAAAGTTACTTAGACTTTTAGCAGAGGTAAGTTGATTTTTTGCTTTATTTCCAAGGCCTCAGTATCTGGCCATAAATCTTAGCCCTGTGTTTAAAAAAAAAAAAAAATTAGCTCAGTGTCTCATTTTTAGCAAATGGTTTTGCAAGAAAAAGATGCTGAGAACAAGGCAGACATGACAAATGGAAGAGGGCTTATCTTCATTTCTCCAAATTCAGACCTTTTCTATGGGAAGGAAAGACTGTTTTGCCATTTTGAAAGTTTGTCTCCATGTATGCAGTACATAAGCAATCAATACAGAGCACAAAAAAAAAATTCTAAGATTTCAGGTGACAATTTGATCAGTCAAAATTTAAAAACTTTGTTGAGAAGCAGGTCAGTGCAACTGGCAAGGCAGTTCTGAGACTTAGAACTCTCCAGCCAGGCCATACAAGCAATAGTGTGAGCAGGACTCACTGTGCTGTGCCCTGGCACCCTGTGATTTAGGCAGGCATTTGACTGTGGTAGAGGTTTTACTGTCTCTCATTAAATCTCAGATATTGATTCATAAACTGAATATTCTCTTTGTGGACCTTAGCACAACACTCTTTAAAAGCTCATGAAGTATCTCAGAACTCTGTCAAGTCAATATTCCATGTTTATTAATTCCCTACTTAGCCTGTTCTCTGATTGGTTAAATGCAGTGTCTGTAAACCTCCAAGTGGTGTTTTTACGTGAAAAGGTTCAAAATTCTGATTTAGTATGATGGATAAACACATGCTTAGAAAATACATATATTGGGGGAAAAATGTAAAAATTAATAAGGGATGAACATAACCAAAACACTGTGGAGAAAAGCTGTGCAACTATATGTCTATGCTGCTAACTAGTTATGATATTTTATTCAAAGGACGTATTTATGTCATAATTAATTTTCTCAGAATGTGCCTAGCTCTGCATATTTGCAGCAATGGAACCTTCTGTCACTCTATTAGTTGTTAATGGACATTAATTTCTGATGATACAGCTTCAGCCTCTTCCCCACCCTACCAAAATAAGAGTTACACAGGAAGCAAACTGCATCAGAGCTGAAATCAGCACTTAAAATATCCCACCCGGAGCTTCTAGCACATGCTCTGGTTCTAGGAGGTGTCTGTAGACATTCAGTCCAACACATTCTTATTTTTACAGGACCTTTTTGTGTGTACATAAAATGTGCAAATAGTAATAATGTATTATCGTCATTGGTGCAACACAGAGGCTAAGAAAGTACACAAAGATGTGCAAAATCAAACTGTTGCACAAGTATTGTGTAATATCACTACAGAACAAAAGGGATTTAATTTTGAATTTCAATGTGGCATTACTCATAGAGTTTCATATAGAATTTCTTAGAGTGGAAACAAACACATCAGTGGTAGATGTGATCAGCCCAACAAATTGTCCTTGAGATGAGACACATTTCAGAAAGCTGTTCTGGTGCTGTGTAAAGGCACCAGTGAGCACCAAGTTCCCTGGATGAGCTGCTCCGCAGACAAAGTGCCCCCAGAGCCAGGGCATTTCCTGGGGCATTCTCTCAGAATTCACTGGCTCTGGCTTTCAGTCACTGAGCTCCCCTGCCTTTGCCTGCTGCCCCTCTCAGAACCCTCTCCATGGCTCCTACAAGTACAGGTCAAGATACTTCTTCTCCTTGCCTTAAATTAGCTCCTTAAATGGAGGTATTTTAATAACTCAACTCCCAGAAACTCTCAACTTTCCTTAGGTTTGTTTTGAGGTTTTTAAAATCCCCATACAAATTTTCATCATTTGTGGAATTTTGCATTAAATTTTATCAAAGTAAAGGGATAGAAGAGAAATCATAAAGTCAGTAACTCTTCCCTGTACTTATTTCTGAGTTGAAGATCTACACCTTAATACTTTTTCTAGAATTTTTTAAAAATAATATTCCCATTTGAAAAAAAAAAAAAAAAGGAGAGGAAGAGGCAAGAACTTCAAGAACTTTTTGACTTTTGGTCACTTCAGTTATTGTCTCTGTAGACCTATCTGTAAGTTATCTTGACTGATTAAAGCCACATAGCATAAAACCCTTTCCTAAATTAATTTGCTTTTAGTTCTTTACATTCCAATAAGTCTGACTGCACATTCTCCATTCTGACCCGTTCTGAATGTGCTCCTCTGCACAAATTAAATCCATGGTTTTCTCCACGACAATGTATAAAATAGCTTTCCAATGCAAACTGACATGTGTCCATTAAGAAATCATTGCCAGGGCAGTATTGATACTAATTATGATTGATTTTTGAATTGCAGTAATTTCCCGACCATAAGGTGCACCGGACTATAAGGCGCACTTCCAGGTTCAGACCAAAATTTTAGTCAAAAGGGTGTGCCTTATAGTCGTGAAATTACTGTACTTTACATTTGCTAAACTCGCTCTTAAACCAGCAAAAACATGTTGGTATATGTTCAGCTATTGGTATATGGCAGATATATTAAAAATCAAACAAAACCAAAAATATTTTGAACAGGAATATTTTCTTTCCTGCCCTAACATTAGTTTCACATTCAAGACTTCCATAAGCTTTAAATAGGAGTTCTGGATGGGTCAGCTCTGTAAGACTCCACTTTGTAGGGAAAAGTGACACGTAGAAAGGAACTAAAACACAAGTCACCTTGGACACTTTAACTGGGTGGTACAATTTGCCACAGTGTTCAATATATTTCAAAGGTATCCCATAATAGCCAGCAGTTCTTTACAAAGGTCACTGTAAAATCATATCGTGCATAACTCCCTATTTCTGGAAGTGTTCTTGTCTGCCAGCTGTTCATTTGAACTTTGCCAGTGAAAGCAAAGTTTCCAGGTTATCACTGTGCCCCTTCAACTGCATTATCTACAAAATAATAAACCTGAGTGGAAGAAAAGATATGGGAAGGTTTATAAATCCCTCTCCAGGCAGGCTGCTTCCAGTCACTCCTCCTGAGCTGCAGCTGGGTTTGGGCTCTCACCACCATGCCTGCCGATTACAATGGGACCTGGGAAATGGTGACCAATGACAACTTTGAAGGCTATATGGTTGCTTTAGGTAAATGAAAAAATATTAATTATATCCAGAGAAAATGGTTTAATTCTAAGTCGAATCCTTCTAAAAATTTATGAGCTTTTTCTGTAATGTACATTGTGGCATAAGGGTTTCTGGCAATCACATTACAAATCAAGTAATTGTTCTTAAAATTGCAATGATCTAAATATATAAAGCAAATGAAGAGTTGTAGCCAAAGATGTTCTTCTTTATTTAGATAAATGAAAAAACAGATACAGGTGGGGAAAAGAAGAAACAACCAACCAAACCAACAGGTTTTCAAATCTAGAAGCTCTTTTTTTACTCCTGTTATGTTCTTACTGTAACTGTGGAGCCACAATCTGGTTAAAGAGGAATAAGATATTCTATAGCACAAAAGTAACAACAATGCCATTATTTAAATAGTGCTTTGAACTAGTTATGATACAGACATGAAAAATTTGATACTTTAAATGATTTTCTAGTAGTTTTACCAAAGAACCTTAATCCTAATTTATTGATCTGTTTGGATTGAAATAGAAGAAATACATAAATACATGAAAATAAACTCTCATCATTATTCATCAACAATTGAAAGCAGTTGCAATTTTCTCAAAGCTTTAACTGCCTTAATAGAGAAATGCAAGTTTCACTATTTACAGTTTTTAGCTTTTGCATTTGTGGAAAAAAACCTCAATAACTTCAGGGACATTCTATAAATAATATGCTTGAAAATAAGAATGATTAGGACAATGTCTTGAATTTCAGGAGAAAGATGTACATTAATTGAAGTGATTATTGTGCATATATAAACCATAAGTTATATATATAATATCAGTTATAGTAAATTAAAACTGCCAGTGAATAAGCAAAAAGACCCAACACCAAAATCACTGCGAAGATGCAAATGCTGCAGGTGATTCTCAGAAAGAAATGGCAGACAAAGGGTGAAAAGATGCAATTCTGCTTTTTCTCACCATTTCACTTTTTGTTGATATTTTAAGTATTAATGTGCTCAGATTCAAAGCACACTGAGGTTTTGGAGGGTTTTTTTAAATTCATCTGTCCTTTTAATTAATGCATACACATTTCTATACTTTAATTAAAGATTAGTTTTGCCCTTTAAGTCAGAAAGTTTGATTTTATCATAAACATGTTACGAAGTATTTGAATCTACTATAATAGAACTACATATCATTTTTAGTGCTTATATTGTTCAAAATGCAGTTATGAAAACCATGCTTTAATAAAACCTCCCTGATTTTTCTTCAGGAGCTACAAGACCAATATATTAGACAGAAATAGCACTTCTTTAGAGGTCTAGACATTTTTTTCCCTCAGAGAGAACTAAATTTTATGTTGCCTGGCTATAAATCAGCCCTGGAGATACCTTTAATTCACCACAGCAGATAAAATATACCCAGAAGTCTGGAATATAAATACTGAACAAGATCATTATTCCCCATGTTTAAAAGTCACATTTTTTTCAAGCCTATCCTCTTACTCAATTCGATTAGTGCTTCCCAAGTAGGGTAATGAATCTAGCAGAAGAGAAAGGGCTCCATTAGCAAGTGGCATTGCTGAGCTGACAGTGATGAACACCCATGGGGAGCCACCAGGAGATGGCCAGCACACCAATCCCATTTCTCAGTCTCTTGCAGAAGCAGGGGAGGGGATTTCGTTTGCATACAGCACCATAGTAAGATTCCCTGGCAGCTGGTCAGAAATATTTGTTGCATATGGTGAAGCTGCTGGCATTAGGGGTTGGCTGGGCAGGCTGGGACCGTGGTCATGGATGTTCTCCCTGTGGTGACTGCAATGCTCTCAGTTCCCAGCAGCTGTGTGCATTTCCATGTCAGTCCTCATCCTGACCAAAATAAGGGTGTTAAGGAGATCAGTTCTGCAGAAAATGTTCACAGAATATTAAACAGAAACTGTCAAATGCTCTACATGGATACTTTTTTGCCTTTTGACTTTGAATTTGTCTCCTTTTGAGCTGAAATTTATTTATATATCTGCTATCAAACAATAATGGATTTCAGGATTTTATTTGATTGCTTCTTTTTTCATTAATATAATTTTCATTCTTTTAAGCTAATTAAGCAACTCCCACAGACTATAGGTTCATCATAAAAGTAACATGCCCAGGTCCTCTTAATTACATGCCCATTCTCCCTTGATTACACACCCGTTCTAACATGCTAAATCTCTGGTAAGAAATATTATCCTGAGATCCTTCTTTAGTGCAGCCAAAAAGGCACTGTCAGGCTTAATAGCTCCTCTTGTTTCACGTTCTCAAAAAAATTCTGGTGATTTAACACACCAGCATCTATTTACTCCTGGTTGTATGTTGTATGCTCACAACATTCCCACAGATATCCTGTTAATAAATAAATTTATTATCAGTGGAAGATCCTCAAGTTGATCCTCAAGTTGAAAGTGTACTTGTAAACACAAGATAATTTTTATTTGAAATTACCTTTTTCTCTGAAAAATGTCACAGGTAAAAGCACCATTTGTGGAACTATGTTTCACTTTTTTTTTTTTTTTTTTTAATGTGTAAATATAAATGCTGTGAGGCTTTATTTTTTTTTTAGCAAATACTGGAAGTTTCTCTCTTCTGGTTTTTGGCAGGTATTGATTTTGCAACTCGTAAGATTGCAAAACACTTGAAACAAACAAAAGAGATTGTACAAAATGGAGACAATTTTAAAACCAAAACACTCAGTACTTTGCGAAACTATGAGCTGGATTACACTGTGGGAGTGGAGTTTGAAGAGCAAACCAAAGGACTGGATAACCGAGTGGTGAAGGTAAAAACCTGGTACCTGATATCTGTTTATACAGCCAGCTCCAGGAGCCAGCAGGTCCAAAAATCACCTGAATATGTTCAGTGGAACCCCAATATTTTACAGAGATCAGAGGATTTTTATAAAGCAGAAATAATTTGCATCCTGAGACAGTTTTCTTTCCTGCTACAGGTGTTTATTAGAAATGCAAATCAGGATGGCTACTGTGATACATGAGGACAATCATTAATTAGGTTTTTCTAGTGGGGGATTTTTCCAGCTTTTCCAGTACACCTTACATGTCTAGAAAGTAGCGAAATTGCATTTTTACCTATGCATCCTCCTTAACTAAACAGTGGGTTCATCTCTGTGAATTTAGGACTCCATGTAACTTTTCATTTTGGGATGGCTGGGTTTGCACTTATCAGTCTCAGCTGGGCAGTTTAACAGTTGGACATTGTTAAAAATAAACCTGCCCTCAGCTTTTAATGTTCGGGGAGCTTTGGGAAGGGGCAAGAATGAAATGTGAGCCAAGGCTTGGAGTGGTTCAGGTGGCTGGGCAGATGGGTAAGGAGCCCCAGCAGTGAGAGCTTTACTGGCCTGGGGATAATTAGAGTAATCCGAGCTCAGAACTGGCCCAGGAACCTGTGGCCATTTGCTCAGACACCTTTCAGGGACATTGGTGCACAAACCTGGATTAAGGGCTGTGTTGTAGCCCCTGCCCACCCCCTGTGGCAGAGTCAGCTCCTGGGGGATTCGAACAAGGCTCTCTCAGAGAAGCCAGGGAGGAAAAGAACACACACGAGCACTGATTCACTTCCTGAATTCAGTTTCATGTTTCTAGATCAACACTGCCTCTGGTTTACTTTCTTTTCACCCTGAAATGCTTAAGCAACACTTTCAAATGTAGAAAGTCCAGTAGATCTTAAATTTCCATTGGCTGTCCCTGTTGGAGCCTTTCTAATCCAGGATCCCCTTCCTCCCTTTCATCATTCACTGAAACTCCTTTATCAGCTCTGCTCATTTCCACACCTGTATTCTACCACTCAGCTCACAGATGCCAAACTCTAAGAAACTGAGACCAAAAAACTCTCTGTCAGCAAGACCTGTTTGTTTTGGCAATTTCCACAGGAAAAGTGGCAGCATGAAGGACATGCTTACATTTGAATTCATCATCCTTCACTGGAGGGGCACAAATTTAACAGAAGACATTTGTTCACCATGATCACTTTTAATTCTCAAACTAACTTTGTGCAGTGTAATTCCTATGATTTCTTCCAAATTATTTCTCATTCACAGCACTGCAAACCATCAAAGAATAAGACCCTTTTTTTTTTTTACTATCCTGAATATCCCAATATCTAAATTTTCTTTCTGTCTCCTTCTCCAGTGGGCACTGAGTGGAACAAATTCCTGTGCCAAAGTCTAAGGATCATTAGTTTCATGGAAGTTGAAGGAAGGAAGGAAGGAAGGAAGGAA
>PYHW01010122.1:1333256-1364997 GCA_013186435.1 Turdus rufiventris | reverse complement strand
TCCCACCCTGCCAGAGCTTGGCCATGCAAACCCAATAAATCCAGAATAGAAAAGCCTGAGTAATACAAAAGTTCTTCCTTGTGAGTGCAGTACTGGGGAAAGAAGCAGTACCATTACCTGTCACTGGGCTTTTCAAATGACAATGACAAAGCTGTGCGGAACAAATGTTTATGGTGGAATTTCTAAAAATTTCTGCATTGGGCCAACTGGCTCTGCATTGAGCTAATTTTTCTTCCAAAAAGTTATGCATTTTACTACCAACTGCTAAAAGAAAAGAGCAAACCTGCAGGCAGAGGCTGTAGAATAATGTTGGTTTTGCTGCTACCAGCTGTGTTCCGTGGCAAGGCCCTACAGTGCTGTCCTTCTCTGGAGCTCTGGAGGGTCACAAGGATGCACAGAATGCCTTCCCAATTTGCCATGGATGTCCTGGATGCTCTGCTGCTTGTGGTAGATACTCCTCTGCCATCTGGCAAGAAGTACGAGGTTTTTAAATCAGCATTTACTTCAAAATCTGATAAAGACAAAATTTAACAAAAAAAATGTTGCTTAGTAAGATTTGTTTGTATTCTTTTAAGCAAGGGTATATATTTTGCTTTAGTGGGGAGAGATTGACAGAAAGGATTTCTTTAGAAAGTTTTCTTCCTGCTAGAAGACATTATTTTCTTTAATTTGTGACTGATTTAAAGGCCAGAGGTTGCAGATACTTTAATTTCAGCTTGCTGATTATACTTCTTATGCAGATTGTGAGGATTAGAAGAAATAATTTTGTGAAAATGAGATTTACAATAATACTAATGAGTCAAGCTTTTCAATAGCTGAAAAAATTTTGTCAGTTATTCTCTAAATATCACATTTTTTAAAAGTTGTATCTCACGCTGCAGTGCTTCAGCCACTATTAAATAGAAATGGGAATGCAATAGATGACAGCAGATATTCCAGAGTTCTTGGAAGTGGAGGAATCCATGGAAGGATAAGGAGCTTTATCTTCTGTGAGAGCAAGCATGACTTCACTTGGAGAAAGGATATAAACATGGAAGGAATAGGGGCACACGCTCCTCCATGCTCCAGGGTGGGAAAAGATCAACAGGACAAGGAGGAGTAGCCTGGAATTGCAGCATGAAAACTGGAGGTGGACATCAGGCAGTGCTCTCCAAGGAGCTGGAGGGCTGCAAGAGAGCAAGATGAGCATGGAGAGTCTATGGTGCCACCACGGAATTCACTTTCTTCCATCAGCACACCTATCAGTGTCCCTGCGGCAACAGTTGGCAAGAAGATCCCACAGATATTATAATTCTGACTGGTTTTATGGGGGAAAAGGGTCCAATAGCATCCCTGTAGTAAGAGAAAAGCTGCTAATGTATAGCAAGACCCAGAAACAGGAACCATTGTAAGTTCTCTTTACCTGTTTTCATGCTACTTTGCATTTCTGCTGGATTTGGTTTAGGGTACAGTCTTTCAAAGAAATGCTTCCTGAAAATCTGATAAACCCTTCTCAAGGCTTTTCCTGTAAACCTGGTTATGACTTCAGAATTAAAGCATGGCATGAAAGTTAAATGGGATGGCTCCCTGTGAAAGCTGCAACAGGCATCCTGTCAATTTAAATGTGCAGTGCCCTTGCTGCTTTTGTCTCTGCACCCAAAGTTAATAGTTTTCCTGTAATTCCTTAATTGTCTTCCCCTGTCACTTACATTTCATTCACTTTTGGTACACGTATGTACCACATCCATGAATATATGTATTTACATCCAAGGGTAGAAGGGTTCATAGGTACCCACATCTATATTTGTTTGCCCACACCCCCACAGCTTTTGAACCAGTTCCCCAGGGCAGACTGGCCAAGAAACCTGACTGTAAAATATAAAGTCTCTAAATGTAATATTTCTTCAATATTATGTGAAAATTAATACCCTGATAGAACACCTCCAGTAAAAGAAAGGCTACAGGGTGAACTCATGTTTATCAAGTCCCAGAAAATCATTTAGGATAAATGCCTGTAACCATGGAAAAGCTTCAACTGGATGCCAATGAACTCAACCATGAGATAAAATCCCCTAGACACCAAGCTTTGGTGGTTCTTGCTGCTCACAGCAGTATTTGTTTCATTGTCTACTTTACAATATTTAATATTTTTTCTACTTATTAAATGATCTGTTTTGTCTTTTTCTGGCTTTCTCTCTAGTAACTTTTTTTTTTCAAAATTTGCTCACCCTTTCCTACACACGTGTAGGGGAAAAGAACTTTAATAATGGAATAATATGTTTTCTCTTGGAGGTGTCATAAAGCCAAAGATTGCTTAAATTTCCTGATGATCAAACTAAATCAGTGCTCTCCAAGAGGGCAGCAGTCCTAAAGGCCAGCTGAAAAGTGCAGTGTTCCTTTTCTACACAGGGCCTGAAAATCCTGCCACTCCATGGTCATGCCTTCAGCTCGAGCAGACAAAGTTATTGAGCTTTGGCACAAGAGTGAGAACAGTTGTAGCAAAAGCTAGTTGGTCTTACAAGTGAGACAACAGTAGATTTTTGAAATATGTAATTTTATCTTTTCTTGATATGGTTTTAGTTAATTTTCAGCTTTTGAAATAATTATTAGAGTGTCAAACTAGACATTGGAGCTTGTTGCAAATAGTTTTACTTAGGTCAGAGCACTTCCAGGAGTCAGATCCTGATCAGGCCTCTACCAAAAACAGACTGTGGACTCTGAAGCTATAGAATTTAATGCATTCAAAGTATCAGGGTCAGAAAAATGTGTATTGCTATTCACTGTTGTTGATGCAATAAATGAATGCAATTAAGTTCCTGAATGTTTAGAGATAAGGTTTTAAGTTAAACATTTTTCTTTTCACTTAGATATTGAAAACAAGCAACTAAAAATAAAGGCATGTGACATATGGCATTTTTTTCTGTCATTTAAAAAAAATGAAAACTTACATTTATTTATATAGACATCTATCATACTGTATTTTTAAAATAATCACATACAACTTAATTTAAATTAGACTTTCATTTTCTAAACACTTTTTTTTCTTTTTTTTTTTATGGAGAAGCCAAAAATAGCCAAATAGTCAGGAAAAACACCTGGAAGATGAGCTTTACTGGTTAGACGATTAAGGCAGAGTTGAATTACTCCCTTTGTGAAATAACAGCCTTGGTTCTCTAAAAACACAGACTGCTGTTTGCCACTAATGGGTGCCTTGTGTAGCATTAGAGCAAATTGCTTTCCTTGATGGCATAAACTGAGTACACAGCAAACAGGAGCACTCAGTTAAAATGTTAGCACATCCACAGTCACTAAAGGAAAATAACTGTTTTCCAGAGCAAGGTTTTAGATTATCAGAATGGAGGGATTTCTGGCTTAGGGGACTAAAACAAGAAGCAGCCCCAGGTTTTCTCTGGCCATGCTGATTGCACAGTGGTTCTGCAGCAGGGCAAAGGGACAGAGGCTGGGACGAAGTGACAGTGGCAGGAGGAGCTGAACCCTTGGCAGGATCAGTGTGGTCCCAGTGGAAGTCCAGGCAGCTCCAGGCTTTGCCTAAGCTTGGCTTTCCAGGTTTTCATAACTTGCTTCTTCACAAGGATAGAACTCTAGATGCTGTTAATACTGTTTTTGTCATCTGTTTCAAATAAGGGCCACCCTTTACAAAGTCACAAAAAAAAAATCTGTTTTGCTTACTGTGTATCTCAATATAAACAAATATAAGCAAGGTTGTGCATGAAAAGGCTGTGCCTTGCATAAGCAAGGCTGTGCACCATAACAGCTTCTCAGATCACAGGTTTTATTTATAAAGTATGTGACAGAACTCTGTAGCTGTCCTACTGCAACTAATTTAAATTAAAAAAAGACCCAGCACATATTTTGAATCTTCCAGTGAAAAGCAGAAAGTATTTCTGCACCTTGGAATGGGTTAAATGAGGCCCAAATAGTTCACCTCACCCTGCAAGTTTGTTTCCTAATGGAAGTGACACAGATTAAAATCTTTCAAATAATAAATTGGCATCACTCCGGTAGATATAACAACAGTGCAACAATTTATCTGTTAATCTGGGCCTGCAATTTATTCCAAATATATGCAGTCCTTAGCCTTGATGGCCAGCACTAGAACAGCCAAGACTTCTCAGTCCATCCATTCTGGACAGAATTCTGCAGTCAAGTGTGTTCCCATGCCATTGTTCACCCACAAATATTTACATTGAAGAACTGCTTAACCAAAATTAAGGGGATTCACCATTTTTCATTGAAAGACTGAAGTTAAAAGGCATCAATGAAAACTGAAATAATTTTATTTACTTCTGCAGAAGATAATTAAAACTATCGTTTATAAATGTGTGATAAATATTGTTTCCCAGACAGATTTACTTCAAAACCAGTTTGGGGGTTTTGTGTCCAGACGTCAGAGAGGAAAAGAAATGAACAGAATCAAGGCGCCATCGAGTGGTGAATCTTGTACTCACACGGCTCTCTTCCCTCAAACTATTGTTGTCATTTCATATCTCTGTGGTAAATTGAATAACATCCTTGCCATTTCTTTTTAAGAATAGAACTGTTAAGATCATTTGTGTCCTCACAACCCATCACAGCTTTCCAAGTACTTTTACTTTGGGAAGATGAAATTCCAACAACATACTGGGTATATGTTATTAAAATTCCTCATATTTAATTTGGAAAGCCATATAAAAAATAATCCATGTCCATTTTCGATGGAAGAATTCATAAAAGTATATGTGGGTTGTGGTTACTATTGCTGCTTGAAGGGAGGGAGAAGCTGAATGTATTACAGAATGGCAAGAACAGCAGCATAAGGGTTGAGCCAGAAACCTCTAGGATTAAAAGCCTAAACTTTTTTAGTCTAAACTGAGACTCTGTACTGATCCTCACTCATCAACAGATTTTATACTTCATCTTTGGGAATTTGTCCAGAAGATCTGAATGCTGCAAATTTTATGTCAGGTTCCATTTATGTAATATACTGACCAAGGACTGAAAAAGAGATATTCAAATCTAAAAGAATTCCTTGCTACAGTCTGAGTTTAGAAATTCAAACAATGGAGAGAGATTGTTGAGATAACATGCAGTCCACAAGGTACACAGCACACACTAATGTTAATAAATTATATATAAAAATGACTGTATCTCTGAAAAAATGAATGATTCAGGTTCTACTAGAAATGGGAAAACAAAAGAAACAGTGCTTGTATAAGGCTTGTACATCTAAATATATTGCTGTATTTGCCTCTGGCAGTATATTATTTATGTGTGATTACTGCAAAAAAGCAAGGATAAAATTTAATATAACTTTCATCATGGCCTGCTCTCCTACATAAACTACTTGTTACTGGGTTATTGTGAAGAAAAAGCTTTCAATACAAAGACACACATTCAGTGCTGCAGAAATGTCACAGAATCCTGTGTGCTGCTGGTCTGCTGGACACGATGCAAACTCATAAACCGTGCAACTGTGTAGCTCCAATCATAAATACAGAGGGGTTTGAGCTTTCTTAGAAAAGCACCTACATATTAAACTGATGTAAACAAATTTTTAAAAAATAAGAAGATTTTAAGGAAAAAAGTTCCAAACCTGTTGACAAAGCCACCTTCCATTTGACAGGCATATCTTGAGAGAATAGTGTTGGATTATGGTCACATCTGGGGTTTCTAGAAGGTTCTTCTGACACCCTGTGTGAATTACCCTGCCCTGAAACCAAGACGTAGCAGCAGGGTTTGGTTTTCTGTGTCTAGCACACAGCAAGGCTGAACTGCCTTTGAGCCCTGGGGACATGACTACTATCAAATGACAAAGAAAAAAGACTTTGTGCCTAAGCAGTGGATCCTAGCTGGTACCTGTGTTTTCGAGGCAATGCCCTTTCCTTCGCTTGATGATGACATGCACAAGTGGAAGGTGTCTGGTGTCACTGCACTGCCACAAAAGCAGCTCTTACATCACTGTTGTTCCTTTGGAAGAGACAGAGGTGTTGGTTGTTTGGGTAGGATATTGAGATACTTGGATTCTAGATTATTCTGGACATTCTACAGACATTGCAGTAGGAGCTGAAGCCCCACCTCTGCATCTGGAAAACACAAAACTGCCAGATCAAGAGAAAACAACCAACTTCCTTCCTTCAGAAGCCACAGTCAATTATCAAAGTCTGGCCATGAACCTTTCATGTTGACTGAGTGCCCATAGTGCTGCTCTTAAATTTCCTTTTACTATCACTTTGTATGTAGATTTAAAAAAAAAAACCTCTATGTCAATTTTGTCTAACTTTAATAGAAAACAAACACAGTGTTCTCAGTTTTCTAGGGTGTCAGCAACCCATGCTATTCAATACAGGTTTTTTGCAGCCTTATGGAAAATTGGATGCTGAATCATTTCCCAAGAATGCTCCAACTCCATAGTCAGCAGCGATAAGTTAATAATATATAATAGCAAATAAAAATGGAAATCACAGAGTCTCTCTGTCCTGAAATCAATGTCATTACAGAAATTTTTAAGTAGCTACTGGGCTGATACTGCTCAGATGAGTAGAAATAATTTCATAGTTTTCTAGTGTATATTATCTCAAGACTATATCCAGGGCAAACTAAACTACTCACTGAATCAGATCTTAGGAACAGCTTGGCAGGCTTTAAGATGAGCAAAGAAAATGAAATAAGCTTATCTTAAGCCTCAAAACTCAGCAAAAGAACATTAGCACCAACATTCAACTATAGTGGAAGGCATTATAAATCTGATAAAGAAAGAAATTACAAGCTCCAAATTTGGAATACCTGGGAGGATATAAACAGCTGCCTCCTGAACCACTTCTGTGGTTTAAGGCCAGCCCTTTTGCCACCAATCTTAATGGAAATGGAATCATGCCAGAATTGGAGCTGTGGCCTCCAGGAAATAAAACAAGAAGCAAGTGTTAATAAATCAGGAGCACTAACAGGTCAGTCAGGATGGTTCTTGCTAAGTGATTACATGAATGACATAAAGGTAGCAAGCACTTACCTAATGAATCAAATGTGCCCAAAGTAGCTGTAGCACAAGAGGTCAAGAACTGGAGTCTTTATATTACATACAATACTTAGGTCTCTCTCACTGACAACTTTTTTTCTCAGAGTTGTCTGTTTAAAGACATCTCTCTCCTTGTTATTAGCATGTGGGTATCACACACTGTGGTGCTACTACAATTGATACTTTAGATGTTGTCTTTAAACTAAATCCATACTGCTCAAAGTATTGCTAATTTTTGAAAAGGTGGTACTTCTCCTCATATAAAACCCTTTTAAAAATAGTAAATCTTTCTACTGAAACAATCTCAAATACGTTATCTTGTTGAGATGAAGACACCCAGTACAAAAACATCTAAACTCACATGGCTGAAGTTTGGCAGAAATGTGAGTTGAAACGGCAGGTCTGTAATGAAAGTGTCAGGCAATATTATTTTAGATGACACCAAATGCAAAACTTCCAATCCCTCCTTTACCTACTGCAGTATCTTGCTCCTCTGAATGCACCACATACATGACTGCATTTGAAGGAACAACCATTTTTGAAAACAATCATTTTCTTCACCACCAGGCTGCTACTGGCAGGTTGCAGGTTGTGGAGGGGATGGGATTATATTTTTTCTAATGTAAACTCCAGCCTTTTGACAGTTCTTATTTCTTTACTGGCATTTTAATTCTCATTATTCTAGTCAGGTTAATGTTTGGTACATGGATCAGGATTGTATCCAAGGCTGGGATGTTTCCAATAGAGTAAGAGACAGGCTGGGCACTTCAGCCTAAAGGAGACAAAGCGCATTCCACACTGCTGCTATGTCCCTGAGCCATCACGGAGTGAAATCCTAACAAGGGAGGCTTTAATTCAGATTTACAGCAGGGTTTGTCTCACAGCTCTGCCACCTACATGTTAATAACACCTTTCCTTTAAACCCACCATGTTCCATCAATCTTCACAGTCTGCCAAGTTAAGGCTGCAGCGAGTTTTGCTTCAGTTCACTGCACTGCAAGTATTAACTCCTGGCAATCAGCAGCACAGCACATTAATTCCACATGTGAAATAAACACTTCACAATTCTGTAGAGCTGACCTGAAGAGGTAAGTGCCTGTTTCTCCTGAAAGCAAGGACCTTAGGAGAACAATACAGCCCTGCAGGTTGCAGGGTAACTCACTTAGGGAATTGGTAAATCATCATTAGCAGCTCAGCCCAGCCCCGAGGCACTGGGGAGCTGAGCTCCCGGTGAAATGCAGCGATCCCAGGAGGTGCCACAGAGCCCCGTGAGGAGAACCAGCAGTGCCTGAAGCCTGCAGAAAGAATTTGTGTCCTGGGTAGATCAATCAGGGCAAAGAAACCCTCGACCCCAGCACTGAGCTGCCTGCTGCAGCAAGCAGCAACATACATTATATTTATTACATATAATTATCACATGTAATATGTATACACACTACATTCTATTTCTAGATTTTCTAATCTATTCTATTACTATATTAATAATAAATTACATGTATTATTTATTTTTAGGTATGGCTCTACCTGACAGCGCTCCAGAGCTGAATAGGAATTTTCACACATACAGGATGTGCCACACAGATATGACTCTTATTTCCAACCTCTAGTATTTGCCTGCGAGAAGGAAGTGGACTGGTATTTTATTGTTAAAATACCAAGTAAAATTCATTTGGTACACTAAGGATAAACTATAGGGACTTGTGATTGATATCCCAAACTGCTTTAATGTTTTTCTCTGAAATAATGGTACTGTACCTTTTTTTAAACCTTAAAATGCTATATCCTACTTCCAAAAACACTTTTTATTGCCAAACAAATTCAAAACTGGCCAGTCATTTTATAGCCAAAAGGTCCTCTTTAATGCTTTGCATTGAGAACTTCCAAGAGATTTAAAAGTAGCTTTGCACCTACAGGAAATGTATCCTTCAGCACCTTACTGCCAGTTCCTCTATCCTACACCTGTAGACATGCCTATATCCACACTTACAGAAATGCTGGTTGTGTTTCTAATAAGAAGGCTGTTTGGAATGGCCATTCACACTGCACTGAAAATGTTCTTTATTTTGGTTTTTGAAGGAAGCCAGGCCTGTTGGTGCATTCTTCTCATCTGCAGCCATCTCATAATTCCCCTGCATCATCCTGTCCTCTCCCCTTGCCCTGTCTGTGGCCTATCAGATATCTGGTAGCTATGGGAGACAATCAAATTCAGGTTTGTACCCTCCTTCCTGAGGAAAGAAAATGCCCGATTTCTTCCAGGCCTGGGGGGAAATAGCCAAATGCCCAGCCCAGGTGTGCTGCTCCAGGTAAGCTGCAGCAGGTGCTGCTGCAGATCCAAGCACACAGAGGTGAGGAAGGGGCACTGAGGAACTTCAGGGCAATGCCCACAAGGAACAGAGTTACCTCTCTTACGCTGCTCCGCAATAAAACACTTGTTGGGCATTTTTTACCTTGAAAAATACCTTTCAGTAAACAAGCACAGGAATACCTGTTGAGTTACACAAAAAACCTGAAGCAGAGATTTTGTTCTCATGTAACCCCTGTACTGAAAGGCTTCTTAGAGACACACCACATTTCCAGTTGTTTGGTATGCAGCCCTGGTGAAACAGTGGCCAATACAGGATACACAGGTAACCACATGAAAGGCAAACCAATCCATAATATATTCCCTCCATATACCCATTTAATTTCCACAATGGATCATGGTTTGGACTCAGAACTCATACCCAGCTGGTAAACTTGCCTCTAACACCTTGTGAGGGATATTTCTTATTTCGAATTTAATTGCTTTTTTTTCATTTAGTCTTTCCTCCTTTAAGGTCAGTCTTGGCTTATACCCTGTGCTTTTTCTCTCCCCCTTTGCTTTTCTATTACTGCAACTTCCCAGGAGAAGCTAACAGCAAAACAATTTCTTACTTTCTCTGCTGTTATTCTCTTGACTAACAATCTCTACACTTTCATCTTTCCCTTACCCTGCTGATCATTTTTAATTGCCCTGTAATAGTCTCATCTCTCTCTGGACAGGATTTCATTGAGTTTTTAAAGGAAAAACACAGTGTGTGCTGTATATCCCCCACTGCCTACATTCTCTATTACAGCCACTTTCCTCTACATCTCCTCTTTCAGTGTTCCACATCAGCCATCTAAAAATCATGAACTACACTCAAAATTCATAAATTTTACTTGAATCATTCCTTTTAGCCAAGGTTATCCAGAGTCTCCATCCTCAAATTCTGCACTCAAACATTTTAAGTGTTAGTCATTATATTGTAGAACCATCACTGTAATGAATTCAAAGTGGAAAGCAAGACTTTAAGAAAGCTGAAAGTCTAAACTCATCCATAGCAGTTGACAATACTCCACCCCCTTTCTTGCTTCAGGCATTTCTCTTCTCACTTTTCATCAGACTTGTGGGTTTTTTTAAGATTTAATTATCTGTCTTTTCTTCCTCAGAGTGAAAATGACAAGAATTGCAGTAACTGTTCTGTCTCTCACGTTTGTTTGTTTATGTCCCTCAGACTGTAAGCACTCCAGGCCAGCGTAATCCTACTTGTAGTGTTGTGGGAGAGAGGACAGGGGGCTCCTAATCCCCAGCTGAACACTTGTATGGAAAGGAGAATTTTCTTTAACTGGATGCCAATGAATATAAATATCGTCTGTGTTACTCCTCTCCTTTATGCAATGAAATGTGAGGGATGCAATTTTTAGAGATGGAACTTCAATCTGGCAGTAGGGGTAGGAGAAATTCCCTCAAGAGTGGTTCCTTGTACTCTGGTGCTTCCCAAACCCTCGCATTCCCCATATTTCTATTAGATGCTGTTTGGAGCTGCAGCAATTTTATTTGGCAAAATGATTGAGGAAAGTGTCACACTGTCTGTCTCAGGGTCTGCAGGACTGACCAGGGTCACGCCTTTGTCTTTTAGAGAGATTGGCACTCCAGGCTCCCTGCCAGGTCACCCCAGAGTGCTGTCACCAGGCTTCTGTCCCCTCAGCAGTGTCACCATGACTGCACTGGGGACACCGTCACCGCAGACTGAGACTGCACTGAGGGGACAGGACCAGTGGGACTGGACACACCTGGAGATCGTCACCACATCCTCTCACTGGGATCACCCGGGGCACACGGGGGACTCTGGGGACACTGAGGGGACACTGAGCTGGGTACACTCAGACACACGGAGCGATGCTCGGGGTGCGGTGTGCAGGAGCTGGGTACACTCTAAGACACTCAGAGCGATGCTCGGGGTATAGTGCGCGGTGTTCGATAGTCCCCGTGGGTCCTGTACCAGTCTGTGACCACAGCCCCGAGCCCCCTCCCTTCCTAAGGCAGCGCGCACCAACTACAACTCCCAAGCTGCCCCGCGCCGCCCGACTACATATCCCGGCATGCCACGGGGGAGCATGGCTCTCGCGAGATTGAGCACCACCCCGGCGGCGCTGTCGCGAGAGCGGCGGGCCCGGAAGCTCCACGTCGGAGGTCGGACGGAGCCCGAGCGGCGGCGAGCGGGGCCGGGGCGGCATCTGGGCACAGCGGGGCCATGGTGAGCCACAGCGGGGTCCTGGGGGCTCCTCGCCCTTGTTGCGGCAGGGGGACGATGCCAGACGGCCCCAGCGAGGCAGCGCAGCCCCGAGGGCAGGAGGGGCCGGGGCCGCGGCGCTGCCCGGTGTTTCTCAGCCCACCGAGCGGCTCTCCCGTGTCGCGCTCGCCCCTCGGAGCCGCCGGTGCCGGCCCTCGGAAGCTGCAGGGCACAGCGCTTCAGGGATAAGCGCGGAATCAAGGGTAGCTGTGCTTGCCTTCCTGCTGTTTGTAGCAGGAGAAACGAACCCAAATTCATCTCCACATCCCGTGTCATGGCTGTGGTACAGCTACTACATGATAGCCAGGTGGTTTTTTCTCCTTGTAGTGTGTAACATATGTAACTGCAGGTTTTATTAATATATGCAGTGTTCTTTGATCAGCCATTATCCACGGAATTCTCTGAGATAAAAGCAACGTTAAATGATCTCAAATGAGTGCCTAAATGAATCCATAATGCCTCGAATATATTAGAAAATCACTTTGCTAGACTTCGTGCCTTTTAAGTATTCTGGCTTTATATTGCCAGTGATAAAAGTGTAAGGCCAGAGCCTTCTTTGTAAGGAAAAGAATTAAACTTTCTGCTCCTCTCACTTTCTGCAAGACAGTGTTCCATTCTAAAATGTAATTTTGGAATTGTGAATGGAAGTAAACTTATAATGGGCAAATGCTGTTGTGCTCTAGTGCGATGACTGACTTTTCTTTCTGGTTTGTCAGGCGAAGTAGCAGGAAGATTAATTTTCTAACATTTGTATTAGGTGCACGTTCTCTCTCCTTTGCTTTCATAGTTCAGTGACACCAGGAAGATGTGCAGTGCATCTCTTGGTTTTTTGTTGACTCTGCTGGAGACACTTTTTGCAGTATGAAGAAATTCTGAATTTCACAGAATTAAATTAAACAGAGCAATTGCCATTGGTCGAGACGTGATGCTTCCCACAAAACCAGATACGCAGATGGATAGAAAACAGTAGGAACTTCTGTCTGCCTGAACAGCAGGATTGGATCCTTTTATTCTAAGAGCAAACTGTAGCTTTCCTTTTCCCTTTTCTGTGCCAGTTTGCTGTTAAATCACTATTAATGACCTGGCATTGCCCACTATTTCCCCCAGCCTCTCCGACTGGACATCAAGCGGAAGCTGACTGCCCGCTCTGACCGGGTGAAGAGCGTGGACCTGCATCCCACGGAGCCATGGATGCTGGCCAGCCTCTACAATGGCAGCGTGTGTGTGTGGAACCACGAAACACAGGTGATGCCTTTAGCTGTGCCTTACTGGGAAGAGTTCTTCACTGCAGAACTATATCTGGTGCTGGAAAATTGAATTTGTACTGAGTCTTCAATTACTGCTGCTCACTGACTGTGCTCTCCTCTGGCTGAGTACAAGAATCACAGTATCAGTAGACAAGGAAATGACATA
Organism: Turdus rufiventris; assembly: GCA_013186435.1. Lineage (NCBI taxonomy): Eukaryota > Metazoa > Chordata > Aves > Passeriformes > Turdidae > Turdus > Turdus rufiventris. The sequence continues at coordinate 1,352,019 of PYHW01010122.1, read as the reverse complement.
TTGGACACGGTTAAAAAGGTAGAAAGAGCTGGTTTCAAAATCGGTATTGTCTCCAGTGCTATAAACTTAACTATTTTTATTTTCAGACTCTGGTGAAGAATTTTGAAGTGTGTGACCTGCCTGTGAGAGCTGCCAAGTTCGTGGCGAGGAAGAACTGGGTTGTTACTGGAGCTGTAAGCTGTTCTCCTCTTGTGGCTTCCTATGCAGCTGCACTTTCTCTGATTAATTTTTATGCCATTACTTTCTGCATCATGTAATAATCTGGCCTGATATGAATTTGTAGAGGAGAAGAGAATACTTCACTACAAAAGTTTTCTCCTCTAAAGAAACTTAGAAGCTTAAAGTTTTCATTCCAAGAGAGCATCCTGCTAACGTGACTGACTCTGCAGGTAATGCCAGGTGGATAGAGTTCAGCTTTTCCTGCCAGCTGGAACATACTCAGCACACAGTTCTGACTCAGTGTCATAGGTGCTACTTTAGCTAAGATGAAACTTTTGACAGTCCTAGGTAACATGAATTAGAAATTGCTTTCTAGTTTTCTTCTTGGTTATATTAAAAATATTTTTTTAGTTTTGCTCACCACTAGAAAAAAATGTCTGTATTTATGTGGTGAATCTACCTTGAGAGGAATATATGTATTCTGATCTTGATAACACATTTTTCTTTATGGAGTGAATATTTTTTGGCTAAATTAAGGTAATGCCTAAATATTTTTGTCTCAACTTTCATTTCTTGTGCCCTATATGCAGAGTAAAAATTTATTTTCGTGTCATTACCTTATGCTGCCATGACTCAAGTTACTTGTAAAAATGAAAATTTGGTTGAAATTTTTTCTATTGCGTAAATTACTTGGAACAGCAGTGTGTAATTTATAGCCTTCTGAATCCAAGTATAATGTGTATCCCTTAGCAAGCAAAATTCCTTAAATATTTTGTTGTCTTCAGTGGTGGAATGTTTTTTCCTAGTTTCCCTGCATTGCATAGAAGGGGCACTGCACTGGACTTATTTTCATGTGGCTTTTTGTCTCTTTCCCAGGATGACATGCAGATCAGAGTTTTTAATTACAACACGCTGGAAAGAGTTCACATGTTTGAGGCCCATTCCGACTACATCCGGTGCATTGCAGTGCACCCCACGCAGCCCTTCATCCTCACGAGCAGTGGTGAGAGTCCTGGGAGATGCTTTCATGTTCTATTTTCAGGCTCCTGTTTTCTGTGCAGTGAGGGCTTGCAGGTCTTTGTGGCAAGACTCGGGATTCCTGGAGGAAGTAGCCAATGTGACAGTTGTCATTTTGTTCTTTCTTGGTAGATGCATTCCTGTTTTTTTAATGGAATATCAACTACACTTAAATTTTAAAATATAATGGCTTGTGTTCTTGTCAGAGAAGAGCAGTGAGACTTCTCCCTTAATATCTGCCAGAGGAAACATTTGTGTATGTGCTAATTAGCGTGGCAAGCACTCAACAGCTCAGGTTGTGTTTTTTAAAAAAATTCATCATGGTTTGGAGCAAGTTTTTAGTTGGGAATCTGACTTGAAAGCAACAGACAATTTTCATCTCCCAGTGGTCCTTCTGCAAGGACTGGTAATCTTATAGATGCAAACAGATTATTAGCAGTGCCTCCTTTCCAGCCTGTAACATGAAGTTCTGGTGGATTATGCAGTTTAAGGAGGTGGTTCTCACCTACTGAAGCTTGGTTGTTTATTTGTGTTTTTTTCCAGATGACATGCTGATCAAACTCTGGGATTGGGATAAGAAATGGTCTTGTTCTCAGGTGTTTGAAGGACACACTCATTATGTCATGCAGATTGTCATAAACCCAAAAGACAACAACCAGTTTGCCAGTGCCTCTTTGGATAGGACAATTAAGGTAGAGAAACTCTATTTGGGCTTTTTAGTCTTTAAGTGATGATCAGTGTACACAAACCAATAATCTTGTATAGATGATGGGTCTGTATTCTTAAAAGCAGATGCAGTAATAGAACTTTGACTGAACAAAGACGTGGACATTGGTCCAGGCACCTGCCTAAGCAATTCAGTAAATTTACCAGATTACCTGTTTTCTCTAATCATTGGACACTAGTTCTTTAAGCTCTTTTAAGTGCTGTATCTCCATTTTGACTACACAGAAATATGGGAGAGGAGCAATGGTTTTATTTTCAATGAGTAATTTGGAAGTATTGAAACTGTATAGTGGATAAGGACTTCAACTGTGCATTAAAAAGACAAAAAAACTAAACCCTGGTAAAGGTCTCTCCCATTACTTTGATGTCCTTGGCTGTCTGTGCATGGAGTTGTTTCCAGTGACACTTTCTGCCTTCTCATGGTCTCATTTGCTGTGCAGCTGTTACTAAATATCTGTGACTATGGATTTGCAGCCACTGTACAGTGACACCTCCTCACATTTCCTGTACATTATCAGTATGGCCACAGATGTTGAGATCAGGTACATGTAAATGCTGATTTGAGGTTATAAACATGAGAAAACACTAGTATATCTACACTTGATTTGCTTCATTTTGTATCCTCAGTTAACATGAGATTTGATATTCTTTAGTGCAAGTAGAAAAATTCAAAATCAGGACTCAGTTGGAGGAAACTCATGTATAATAACAATTAGTTACTAGCTAGTTTTATTAACAGATATTACTTCTTAAAAGCAGTGCTTCATATGGTTTTATGTCCTTAAAAAGTTTAAAGCAACCAATTTCATTGTTTAGAGGCATGAGCAGAGCATGGGCGATTCAGCGTATTTTTTGTGTTTATTGGGGGAAGGACTGCTTGGAGCAATTACTGATGTTTTTCACCTAAGAAAACAACTATGTCTGTGGAATTCTGTGTTATTTCTCTTTGGATTTGTGAAGTACTTCTGCAAGCCGGTTGTGTTTGCCAGGGCTGATGTGGACACAGAAGATTGCTGAATACAGGTGGTTGTGTTTTGTTGGTCAGGTGTGGCAGCTTGGATCATCCTCTCCCAACTTCACCCTGGAAGGCCATGAGAAAGGAGTGAACTGCATTGACTATTACAGTGGTGGGGACAAGCCGTACCTCATTTCTGGAGCAGATGACCGTCTGGTGAAGATCTGGGACTACCAGGTGTGTGCTCAGCTCTCCAGGAGCCTTTGTGCAGGCTGCCACATTGCTATAAAGTTTCTGTTGTTAGATTTTTTTTTCCTGTGACAAATTGATTCCCTGCCTTTTAGGCCTCATGTTTGTGGATTAAGCTGTTCTTCCTCTATGTTCAAGTGTAAATATTGCTCATGTATCGACCCCTTCCATCCTTCCAGTTCTTTTTTCTTTCTTCATTCTTTATAGCTTCCCCCTACTCCTGTTTCATCCTATGCACATTGGCACAGTCCCAGGTGTTGCATGCACACACATGCAGTGCTTCTACCCCCAAACAGGGCAGGAGTGATGAGGTGCCCTGCTTGAATGCTCCTCAGGAAAGAGATCAGTTCTGGTGCTGGAGCCTAGAACTCTTGAGTTCTTTCTGTGTACAAGTGTCTGAATGGCCAGATGGGCAAAACAGAAGTTGTTAGGTGGTACTTTCTGCTTGTTAAAACTTACTACCCTGGAGTAAATCCAAGCCCAGAAGTTGAAGATGGCACTGTTAAATTAAGCTGCAGTGCAGTCATATTACACAATAGTGCTTGAGATTTTGCCACCATGTGCAGCTGGAGACACTATACATGCTCCAATCTTAGTTAACCTCAAGCAGAGTAGCCTTTCTTTCACAACTGTGAATGAACATTCTTACTGAAGATCTAAATTAGATCTGTTTTCACCTGTAATGCAATGTTTGGTTGTGGTTTTTGTTTTTCCAGTGAACTCAACTTTCTGTCTCGCTTTAATCCGCTGTGCTATGCAGCTCTGAGAAAACACGTTTTCTAGCCATAAACACATCTGAAAATAAGAGGAAAATGTCTCTGTCAAGGGAAATAAATATTTTCATGTGGGCAGGAGGTACAACTCAATGCAATCACAGTTTTTAACAGCTTAGTGCTATTGTTTGAATGCCTTGCAAATGTAAGAAATCTAGAGAATTTTCAGATCTATTTTGGATTTGGGACAGTTTTGTCTTTTTTTTTTTAAAAGAAATAAGGTTTAAAATGTGGCCTTGTGTTGTCTCTTTCTTTCAGAATAAAACCTGTGTCCAGACACTGGAAGGCCACGCTCAGAACGTGTCATGTGTCAGCTTCCATCCAGAGTTGCCCATCATCATCACCGGCTCTGAAGACGGTAACTTTGGGTTTTCTGGTGTAGAAAGGACAGGAAAAGAAAAGAGGGGAGAGCTCTTGTGGTTATGTGCTTGTAGCCCTGCACCCTCACACTGAGATGAAAGGATCCATCTCCCTGTTTTTTCCCAGGCACGGTGCGGATCTGGCACTCCAGCACATACCGCCTGGAGAGCACCCTGAACTACGGCATGGAGAGGGTGTGGTGTGTGGCCAGCCTGAGGGGCTCCAACAACGTGGCTTTGGGATATGATGAGGGCAGCATTATTGTTAAGGTACAGTTCATGGTTTGAAGTGAGAAGTTGTGATTCATTGCTGTGCACAACTGGTTTCTGATTCTGAGTATGGTAAATACTCAGAAATTTTGGCATTTTAGTTGTTTTTTTGGTAGAGATCAGCTATTTAACTTGATGTTTTCAACTAAAAAAAAAAATCAACAATGTATTTTTTCCATAGGCTAACTTCGATCTTACTTTCTAGCTTGGTCGTGAAGAACCTGCTATGTCCATGGATGCAAATGGAAAAATTATTTGGGCTAAACATTCTGAAGTCCAACAGGCTAACTTGAAAGCAATGGGAGATGCTGAAATCAAAGATGGAGAGAGGTTGCCACTGGCTGTGAAGGATATGGGCAGCTGTGAAATATATCCTCAGACAATCCAGCACAACCCTAATGGACGGTAACGCCTTCCTTTATCACTTCTCTTGAACTGGTTGGGGTTTTTTGTTAACAGGCTCAAAAGAGATCCAAGGTACAAGAGCTGCTCTGTGGAGACAAGGAGGAGCATGATTCAGGAAGGAAATGGAGTTCCATAACATTTTAGGCATATATAAAGCTCATATTCTGTGTTTCAGTGATTACCCTGGGCATGGGAACCTTTACCTTTACAGATCATTTGCCTTCTTGCTGCTGCATGTTGACCTAAACACAGATATTTGACAAGTGCCTCTGTCTCCTGCCCCAGGTTTGTGGTGGTGTGTGGTGATGGTGAATACATCATCTACACAGCCATGGCTCTGAGGAACAAGAGCTTTGGGTCTGCACAGGAGTTTGTGTGGGCGCATGACTCTTCAGAGTAAGTCTTGCAAGTTTTTTCCTATGTATTGCATGTGCTGCTGCTACTTTAGTTTAGTTTTCAGGCCATTTTCAGACCAAAACATGCATGTAAATTGAACTTTAAATAGTTGTCCTGCTTGAAAAGTTAGGATTTTTAGCATTCTGCTGGTTTTAGAAGATAACTCAAGTACAGTTATTTTGTAGCAGCTTATGGTTTAGTATTTACTACTTTGGAAACTGAATAATTGTTTTGTTTATTTACAATTTAATATCTATTTAGATATGCAATCAGGGAGAGCAACAGTGTTGTAAAGATATTTAAGAATTTCAAAGAGAAGAAGTCATTCAAGCCTGATTTTGGAGCAGAAGGTAAGTACTTTAACAACAGTTGTGTTGGTGTGATTTTTGTACAATGGGGATTTCTTCCACCTTTATTTTCTTGCAGGCATCTATGGTGGCTTTCTGTTGGGGGTCAGATCTGTTAATGGCCTGGCATTCTACGACTGGGAGAACACCGAACTGATTCGCAGGATTGAAATCCAGCCCAAGCACGTAAGGTTCTGCATGGGACTGAAGAGATTTACCTGTCTGGATGTTTTTCCTGATTTATATTTTTTTACTAAACTGATTTTCTTGCATGAAGCCAAGCTGTCAGTAATAACGTAATAATTTAAGTTGATCTCAGCCATGTAGCAGAAAGAGCAAAAAAATTCCTGTATGTGTTGGCTTCTCAGTCCTAAAGCTTCTAGAGCTGGTGTGTTTTATCCTTAATTCCCACGTGGTCTGTGACCTGGGGTGTGTAACACTGTGCTCTGTTGATTCTGCTGTCACAGATTTTCTGGTCTGACTCGGGGGAGCTTGTGTGCATTGCTACAGAAGAGTCATTCTTCATTCTCAAGTACCTGTCAGAAAAAGTGGCAGCAGCCCAAGAAACACATGAAGGTGTCACCGAAGATGGAATTGAAGATGCCTTTGAGGTACCTTCTACTTAAAAAGTGGAATATGATTAGAGATGAGAAAAGAAAGAGAGTGCAGCAAACTTAGTCCTTAACATAGTCCAATTTAAATGTTGCTTTCCAGACCATTTTTAGTATCACACATCGTGCATCTGCCTGAGGAATACTTGATCATTTTTTTGGGATTCCTGAGGAATGTATTCCTGTCTGAATCCCAGTGTAACAGATCTTGATGCCTGCATTTCTCTTCATCTGTTCACTGTTGTCAGAGAATTATAGAGATTATTTTTAAAACACATTTTTGGGTCATTGCCCATTTTTTTTCTACAGTTTTCAAGTTTTGAAATGTTATTCAAGTTTGAGAAGTGAAAAAACCTCATACGGTGAAACATCAGAAATCAAAATTTCAGACGGAAAGTTACCTTTGATTGCCTTGCTTAATGCTTAGTTTGGTGCCTGTTGCCTAGATTCACAATTGGCTTAGTTGAGAATTAGGGCAGTATTATCATTTATATATGTCTAATCTATATCTAATGTTTTATTTGCAACTTGCCCAACTATTTAAGTATGGAATATGTAATTATATTTTAAATTGCAGTAGTCTTTCTGCTATGTAGAAGTATCTTTTCTTGTATTTAATTAACTGAATCTGCTTTGCAGGTTCTTGGAGAGATCCAGGAGATTGTGAAAACAGGTCTGTGGGTCGGTGACTGCTTTATTTACACCAGTTCTGTGAACAGACTCAACTACTATGTTGGAGGAGAGATTGTCACCATTGCCCACTTGGACAGGTGAGTTGCTGCTTCAGTTCAAGTGTTCAAGGTTCTCTCAGTGAGAGCAGGGGGTTCAGGGTGAACCCTAGCAGCTGCTGCTGTGCCCTGGTTTAGCACCAGAGGTGGGAAAAAGGTGGGTGTTGTGAGGCAGCAGTGCAGGTCTGAGGGATGAGAAGTGCTGTGGGAAGGAATACTTCCAGGAAGAGCTGAGTATTTGATGGGAGTATTCCTGCTACCATAAGAACTACTGGAATTTTTTTTACAGACTCTTTGTGTGGGTCTGTTACAGCTGAGTGCTCTTTGTTTTGTTTCAGAACTATGTATCTCCTGGGGTATATCCCCAAGGACAACAGGCTGTACTTGGGCGATAAAGAGCTAAACATTGTTAGTTACTCTCTGCTGGTCTCAGTGCTCGAATATCAAACTGCTGTGATGAGGAGAGATTTCGGCATGGCTGACAAAGTTCTTCCCACAATCCCAAAAGAACAGCGAACCAGGGTCGCACATTTTCTTGAAAAACAGGCAAGAAAGCTACTTCTTAGTTATGCAACTAAATAAATCAGTTTATTCACATTCTTAATTGAGTTTGCTAAGCAAAACCCAGTGATACTATCTATGAGCGTTAACTCTTGTTAATTATCCTGTTTGTTTGAGAACACTGTAACCTTCTGTTCAGAGTGCTTTTGTTAAAGTATTTAGGATTGTTTCACCTGACAGGTCCCAGCTTCACTGTCAGATTTTTATTTTAGGGCTTCAAACAACAAGCTCTTGCAGTATCTACAGATCCAGAGCATCGTTTTGAACTTGCTCTTCAACTTGGAGAATTAAAAATAGCCTATCAGCTTGCAGTGGAAGCAGAGGTAACTATATAAATTTGGGTAGTTCATCCTGGATTCTGAGCCTTAGCAGGAGTCTGAGAGGCCCTGAGTCTGTAAGAAAAGGCAGTGATATGTGGGGATACAATACAACTCCCTAAACACAACTGAAATGCCTCCAGCTCCTTTGATGAAGTACTTCTGCCTGTAATTCAAAGGAATCTAAGCTGTGGGATCGGGACAAAGAATGGTGACTGGTCAGAAAGCTACAGGAACTCCTGGAGAATAGAAAACTTGACCCCAGAACCAAGCCTTAATCTCCAGTACGTAACAGTCAGATGAGGAAAGACAGGGCTGAAGCCTTCAGACCTTTGTTTCAGCCTTGGCAAACTTAGGCTGCTGCACTAAAGAACTGACTGGCAGTGATTTAGCCCATCATTATTACACAAAGAATTGATCTCATTGCTCCTGCTGTAAAATAATCAAGTTCTTTCGAAGGAATGTTAACTTAGTAACAGATACAAATGCCTTTCAGTGTTCTCAGGGTTAACTTGGGAGCTTTAAGAGATTGTTAGTTAAACGTCCAGAGTTATGCCTGCCTTCCACCTCCATGTTTACTGGGAAGCTGTTTATTTTATGTAATGTTACAGCTGGGTAGGGATCTCTTAACACTCACTGGGAGTGCTGGGAAGTCATGCTGGGAAGCTGCAGTAATCACAGCACCTCAAAGGGAAGACTAGTGTAGTCATGGATACAGCACCTTCACAAGTCAACTTGTATTTTCCTACTCAGTGCTATGAAAACCTTTCAATGCTGTTCAGAAATGTGAGTGATTTGGTTTTTCCTTTTTCCCCCTCTCCCCTTTTTGTACAAAATCAGTCAGAACAGAAGTGGAAGCAGCTTGCAGAGCTTGCCATCAGTAAATGCCAGTTTGGCTTAGCCCAAGAGTGTCTCCACCATGCCCAAGACTATGGAGGGCTGCTGCTCCTGGCCACAGCTTCAGGGAATGCCAGCATGGTGAACAAGTTGGCTGAAGGTGCAGAAAAGGATGGCAAGAATAATGTGGCATTTATGAGCTACTTCCTGCAGGGAAAGTAAGTAGCGAACGAGTTTTTGATTGCACTGTTCTGCTTTCTCAAGTGCCAAGACCCTCAGGTTCTTCAAGTGGTTAACAGCTAATGAAAACTTCATGGAGAAAGATTGGCATAGGTCCTTCTTAGAAAAGCTCATTCCATGATGGCTGCTAGATTTAAAATTTGAAATGAAAGCACCTTAAATTAATGAAATAGAATAAACAGCTGTTCCAATACAAGAATTTGGCTTTATTAAGTTTATTAGTTAAAATCACATTTTGAAATCTTTTAGGCTTGATTCATGCTTGGAACTCCTGATCAAGACTGGGCGTCTCCCTGAAGCTGCTTTCCTTGCACGGACGTATTTGCCAAGCCAAGTTTCAAGGTAATTTCTAAGCATGTGCAGAGCATGAGTTGTGCTGTCTGAATGAGCTGTCTGTAACAAATCTGGTTTGGATCTCCAGGGTTGTTAAACTCTGGCGGGAGAACCTCTCTAAAGTCAATCAAAAAGCTGCTGAGTCCCTTGCTGATCCTACAGAATATGAAAACCTTTTCCCTGGATTAAAGGAAGCTTTTGTTGCTGAAGAATATGTTAAGCAAAGTCTTGCTGACTTGAGGCCAGCCAGGGAATACCCCCTTGTCACTGTAAGTAAAAGGTTTTACTGTCTCTAGAAGAAAAATATTTGGTGCTGTGTAAAATCAGCTCTCAGCAACTCAGTGCAATACTTAAATGTGTCTGGGATTTTTTTTTCCTTGTAGCCAAATGAAGAAAGAAACTTACTTGAAGAAGCAAAAGGATTTGAGCCCTCTGGAATAACATCTCAGGTCAGTGAGTGATGAATCTAAGGGAGAACTTTGCTATCTTACAGTAACATCTACCCTGGAGAATTATTTCACCAGTAATGGACGAATTGTTGCTTTCTTTACCTTGACTGTAAGTGCTGCAGTTGGCTTCATGTTCTTTTGCCTCAGATTCTTCTTAATCTACATCTGTACCTACTAACAGCTTCTTGACTGTGAAATTATTTGTGTGCGTCCTTACCATGGGTCACCCTTTGTAGTGTGAGTAATTGTAGAGTCTTTCCATTGAATTCATCCTGCAGAAAAACAACTCCAGTTGCATTTACAAACACTGCCTTGACTGCAGCTGGTTTTCTAAAAGCTCAGTAACTGGAAATGGAGACTCTTGCCTATTACAGCAATGACAAATAGCAATGACAAATGCTCTGTGTTCTTTGCTGGTGTGTTTCCTGATTATGGAGTAACACTGCTCCATGACTAACCTACCAGGAATCTTACTCAGGTCCTTGAACATAGGTTCTAATCAATATCTGAAGTAACAAATTCATTTTTTTTACCACCTCAGTTGTCCAACTCTTATGCAGGAAATAGGACAAGTGAAAGGCATAAGCATACAGATTTGAAAGCTTTTCAGAGCCTTAGGAGAAGATGACAACTTCTAATTTTGCTCAAGTCAAATACACTTTACATTTGTATGTGAAAATCATAATTGAGGATTTCCTAAAGGCAGTGATGCAGGCACAACTCTCTGAGGCTGTACACATCTAAAATCAAAACTGCACTGGAAACTGAAGGAGAAACAGAAAAGCTACAACTCTCCATTGTCTGTATATTTTTCCTCATAGGAGATGCACTACAAAACATTATTTTGAACATCCCTGACACAGCAGAGAGGTTACTTTCAAGCCTCTGTAGTGACTCTGCCTCTTGTTACTATTAAAGCAAAATCAAACTTGTCTGCACATTTATTAAAGATGATAAACAACATTGTCAGGGCTACCTATGGAAACAAATGGAAGCAAATGAGAATTAGCTTGCCACAGAAGCTGAAAACAAGACCTCAGTCTATCTTTGCATAGAAGCCCTAAACCCCAGTAGTCTCTTATAGCTGAGGCTGAATATAGCACATTTTGTAAGAGATAAATTAATTCTATAATTAAATACAGTTAATTGAATAGTACCATTGAGTACTGACTGATGAATTATCTTAATATGAAAGTTGTGCAGCAGTGAAGTGAGAAAGTGAAGTGTTAAACCATTATGTATTTGGGACACAAAGCCCAGCAACTGCTAAAATTTGCTGTCAGTCTCAACTAATTTAGTCTCTCCTGTTGAGGATGTTGAAAATACTTCAGTATTTAAAATGAAGTGATAAATCAATAACTGCTTCAAATATACTGGGGAGGGAAATAGTCTCCAGAGAGGAGTGAGGACTAGAATGTTTGATGTAGCTCAGGAATTACTGAGGGAAGGTGAAAGAGAACCACTGGGAAAGGGGCATTAGAGGTCTGCTGTTGTTTACCTGCTTTTGTTGAAAGAATTTAAATTGAAAAAAAACTAAAGGAATTTCTTTGCCATTAGAAGAAGGCTGAAGAACCAGTTCCCTCTCCTAAACAAGAAGTGATGAAGACAGTTGTGCAGAATTCTGATAACCTTCCAGCAAGAGATCAAAAGGTACCCAAACAGTTTTGAGGGGAGGTGTAAGCACTCAATTCATTTGACATTAAAGCCTTTTAATGAGTGCGACTGAACCAAGCTCCAGCAAACCTGACTCCAGCAGTCCCACAACACTGCGCACAGTAACAGACCTGTTCAGCAGGGGGGTGATGAGGGGCAGTTCAAACCCAGCTGCTCAGAACATAGTGAAAAGCTGCAGTGCTAAAACAGGCTCCCTCACCAAGCAGGCAGCTCTCCAGCTTGCTTTAGCACTTGTATTCCTCACAATGCCTTGGCTGGGGTTTGCAGGGTGCAGATCCACCCATGTCCTAAGCTCCCTCACATGTAACCATAGTGGTATCCCCCTCATCCAGTCTTTTCTCTCCCTAGACACTGCTGGACTTGGAAGATGACTTAGATAACTTGGATCTGGAGGATATTGATACCACAGATATCAATCTGGATGAAGAGATCTTAGATGAGTGAACATCCTCTTTTAGATGACCAAATCAGGAAATAATTTGGTCAAAACCCAGAGGAATTAAGTTCCATGGACTCCAAGTTATTTTGCTCAAAGTTATTTTGATTTTTATATCACAAGTGGACCATGTACATGTAGAAGGAAGTCTAGAGCCAGCAACTGTACAAAGATAATCAGCTTCCAGTATGTTGAAATTCAAGATGTAGGCCTGTTCCAGAATATACTAAAAAAATGTTTCATTTATCAAGCAATTCAATAAATCCTTTTAAACATTCTGCTCCTCAGTTCTCTATTTACTAGTAATATTTACTAAGAACAGCAGGATTCTTAAGAATAACCCAGCTTCCACAGTGTATATTCCAAATATGTGAAATAGGAGCACAGTAGATGAAAAATAGTATTTTAACCTGATTTTTCTCAGCACCTACAATGAGGTTTGTGGTTATGTTTTCAGTCTGCTGCCAGCTAGCACTGGTAACCATCAGTATCAGAGCTCAGTTGCTCTTTCAGACACCACTTCTAGCTAAAAGCTCCAACAGAGCAGGGATACAGCTTAAGTGTTAGAAGTGGTGTTTGTTCACTCCCTGTCCTAAATGAAGCTGTCCAGATGCTGCACTTACCTCAATAACTAAAATGAATTGTGGGCAACTCCTTAGATTCAAGATTTAGCAATAAAAAAAATTAAACTCAGAGTACAGTGTTGGCAAAAACAAAAGTCATGATGGCTGCTCTAAGTTCACTTACAGAACTTGTCAAAATAAACAGCTGTAGTGATTCACATGTACTGTAGTAAAGAAAAATACACTCTGTAGCAGTCATTTGCAAGTATTTATTGTATTTTCCTGTACAGAAAATGTTTATAAACAGACTTAAAACTTCTGATGAACTGAGGTTTACTTCATGAAGCTGAAGAAGTAGCCATTGCTTCTTCATAAGCCTGCAGGGCCAGCTGAATATAACCTTCTCTCTGGGATTCAGTTTTCACAAATACCTGCAGCCGTGGCAGGGGAGAGGTTAATGTAACAGCAGGCATCATGCCAATGGCAGATAAGCCACCTCCACCTGAAATCCTGGTGCAGCTGTACATATATATTGTTTAACAAAAATCCCACTGTGGCATGTACAACAGTTCTGGTTAAGTATCTGCTTCCTAAGGTAAGGAGAAATTGAACTACTAAGTGGGGTTCTGCTGGTTAAAAGCTCTCTTCTGCAGGTTAAGTAGTTTAAAGCAGAAAAACTTACCTTGATCAGATCAACTCCTTGAAGTTTTCCTTCTTTAGCTTCCTTTGCTGACTGACATTCAGGGTGAAGCATATGATACAGTGTAATTAAACTTGTAGCATCCTCCAGCCTAAACAAATAAAGGCTCATTTTAGCAATTCCTTTCTCTTCAGAGTATTTACAGAGAGTGTATTTTGTGATGTACTTTGCACAGCACAGGCTGTCAAACTGCTGGTTCCACTGAGAATCCAGTCCCTGGAATATACATCTATTCCTCCTGCAGCTGAAGTCTGCTGGCCTACTCAGCAATAATACAGCTAACATCCCTCTGAAATACAATTAATTACCAATAATGAGTGTTTAGTGCAACTTTCTAACACCGACTGCAATGACTGTATGGTTTACAGAAGTAGCATTAAAAATCCTGTGACACACAGCTCTCACCTGAATTTAAAACTACTGAAGTGTGTGGCAGGGAAAGACATTCCAAACTTTGCTCATTTAAATTGGCCAGATACATAAATTTTCCCTTTACCAATCTGATTCTAAACCAGGAACCTTCCTGATTTCTCCAAATGCTCAGGTTTAAAAGCAAGTTCTGACCACCTGTTCCAAGTTTCTGACAGAAACAGCAGGAAATAAATGCCACTATCACTGCAAGGTGGCTGATTGTACAAATTTCTCACAGATCTAGAGACATTTTGAAGTATTGAATATTGTTCACTTCAGGGAACTTTGAACAAATTTAGCACCATGTTTTATAGAAATCCACTCATTTAAAATGAAATTTTATCTACATGTTCCTAAGCTACTTAGGAATTATTCAAAAACCCAGAGTGTATCAATCTTATAAGCCAAAACAGCTCAACATGGAATATCAGGCCGTAAGATCAGCAGTGCTCAGAGCTGGAAGTGTTCTGACAATTACATGGGAAGCAAAAATAAAACCCTAAAAACTACAAAAGGCTAACCTATATATACACCCTACAACTTCACAGACTGTTACTGGTGCTCCTGTACAGCTGACAGTACCTGTACAGCTAACAGAGCTGGCCTAAAACATGCAGATGGAAACTCCTACATCTGACAGCAATACTGTTTTTACTGTCAAACAGCGATCCTCGTTCTAAGGCTAAGCAGGATTCCCAAGTGTCAAGCTGTCCTTACAGGTCTCTGTTGATCATGTCTAGGAGTAAGCCATCTGTCTTCTTCCTGCTGAGCAGGTACCACACCATGCCCCCGAAGTGCCTGGTTGAGCGCAGCAGGTCGTACTTGCCGTGTTTCTCGATGTCTTCGTAGGTGCGGTGGTGAACCTGCACACACAAGGGTTTGTTTCACTGCACAACTGGAGCTGCTGACAGCTTTCCCCCTGCACCTCCCAGAGTTTTTAATCCTTTCCATTTCCCTAAGGTGCAGGAGTGAGCCATAAGCTGAACCATATGCCTATTGTAATTCAGGGTAACACTAGGCTAGCCCAGTCCTTGGTACTTAGGCATAGATGTGGTTATGGTAAAAGGAAGCTAAATCCTGTCTCTGTCCTGAACTTTTGGGGAGGGAGGGGCATAAGCTCTGAACCTTCACTGCACCGCTGTCAAGTGCCTTTCTTCTTTCAGGAGAAAAATGCTAGAGCAAAGAGGTGAAACTTTACTAAAGAAAAAAGGTTACTCGAAAAATCGCCTAATACAAGTTATAATTTCTCAAATCACTGAGAATAGTACAGTTTGAAGAGAAGTAAACATTTTAAAAGCAAGTGTAGACTAATATTTACCAGCAGCTATAGCTACTAATTTCATTCTGCTAGAACTGCATTTTTGTAGTTGGTCTTTGTTAAAAATGCTACTTTGTGCACAGTGCTGTTTCTGAAAATACACTTTGTCAGTTCCCTATTGGGTCCTGCCAGCTCCTAAGCCAGCAATCAGTGAGACTATAGCAGCACAACTCTGCTCAGAGCCCCTCACAAGTGGTACCGTCAATTCTGCTTTGATAGCAAGAGTACCTGAATAAAGACTATTTCTGTATGTGCAGTACCTTTCTAGGCTGGTAAAAATTACTTGTGCAAAAACCTGTTTTACTGTTCTCCGTAAAAATAAACCCCAAAACTCACCACAGGATGAGTTTTCTATATGGGAAAATTAGAGCACATTTGACCTCTGCTCCCCAGATAAGTATTTATGTTTTCAAAATAAACCCTACAATTCTCCACTAGATGTTTTTTTTTGCTAGAAAAATGCAAAGTGAACTCACTCTGATATAGTCAGGTGAATCTGGCTCAAACTGAGCAATGCACATGTTCAGGACATCTTCATGACGGTCTTGCTGAAACACAGTCTGAAACAACAGTTCAGATTCAGGGGTAGATTATGTAATCACACCATCCCCAAGTCTCCAGAATCAAAACGGCAGCCACAACACTGTTCTAGGAAATACGTACAGTGTGTAACCCCTTCATCAAAAGACAAAATGGACAGAAGTACAGTAATTGCCGTGATGATATTATATTAATGTTTCTTGACTTCTGATTCTGGAACACCAGTTCACATTGCCAGATTAAATGCACAGTTGTTTCTAGCATGATAGTGTTTACACCTACCCAAGATTTACCTGGCCCTAACCTGGAATTTTGTTCCAAGTGTTTTACACCAAGTTACAATGAAAGGCAGTTGTTCAAAACAGAACTCAAGCAGCTGAACTCACCCATGCAGAATGGCTTATTCCAAGTTACTCTGCCCAAAGAGCAGAGTTTCACTATCAGACTGCCATGAAGTACAAGTGCTCTGTTTCAAAACCAGGAAGAGCTTACCCCAAGGTTCTCATCCTTAAACAGTGTGGGGGGAATCACCCGGCGCCCTTCCTTGGGGAAGAATATCTGGATCATCCTGTCTCGTTCCTCCCAGGTGGCTTTGCGTAACACCCCGTTTGGTTCTCTCACCACAATGAAACGTTCCTGGAAATGAGGTCAAAACCAAACATTGTCTAAAGCCTTCTCTCTTCATAGCCAGACCCATCCTAAAAAACCCCTCATCTGTCCAAATCCTTCTACTCCTAAAGTCACCCCAATAACACCAGTTCCTGACTGTTGCCATGTGCCAGATTCATAATTTCTGCCTTGCTACCTGCTGAATAAGTGCTGCTTTTGCACCTTAGTTTTACTGTCTGCGTGCGCCCACACTGAAAGCTACAGCTCTGGGAAGTTTAGAGATAACATAACTCACACCCAGACAGGGAGTTAGACTGATTTTATCATTTGATAACCCATACAAAATTAGGAATGCAAGTGTCATGCACTTTTGTACTTTTTTTCCAGAGGTAGGTGCTAGAATCAAGTAAGGGCAAGTACAAGGCAAAAAATACAACAAATTAAGCAATACACTCAGATCTGTTCACAAGCATAATTGCTTTGGGGTGGCAAATAGGAAAGTTTTTTTGACAGGGAAGTTTTCAATATGGTGCAACGGGAGAATAAATAGCAGGCTCCTGGAGAAAACTCTGAGAGTAATAGATGGAAGACACTTCATTTCACAGGATCATCACTATATGCATGTTTGAACCATGAAGGCTTCTTGGAATCATAACTTTGTTAACAATTTTCTGGCTTCTTATTACCGGTACATAAAGAACTGAGATGTTTCATTATACAAAGGAAACTTTATCCCTATACTCCTCAATTCCATTAGCCAACTCCTTTACAGCTTTCCTGGGAATTCATTCATCATTTCCACAGCTTTCCACCAGATCTTTGCAAGTGTAGAGGAGTTCTATCTTACAAAGGAATCCAATCCTACAGAAAGCTTCTAGGAGCATGGAAGAACTTGGCACTCCTACCGTATCACAAACATCTGCTTATAAAATAATAAACTATCTACCACACAGCTTTCCCCATGCCTGCTTTTGAGTAGCAGAATTATCAGTTATCAGTGAGAGGCAAGTATTTGGAAATACATTTTTCTCTACCACCGTGTACCAGACTGAATTTTCAGCTCCTCAGCCCTTTTGCAAACTGATCCATCTACATTTTCATTAAAGCTTATTTTGAGAACAAATTCATTCTCTTTATCATGTTACTTACACGATGTGGAATGGAGTAGCTTAAATCTGTAAATACATATTTGGCAGTTTCAGTTCCTTCAAGGACTTTGTCTTCTGCTAAGACATCATCTATTGGCTCTCGTTCTTTTAAAACGGGGGGCATGATTAGTTTTGTTTTAGCTTCCTCAATGGCTTTTCTTGTGGCCTTGTAGGGGAAAAAAGTAGTTTAATTTTACAATTAAAAATACAATCCTATTGGAAGATAACATACAATTTGGGGACAAATATTTTCATTTAGAGAAGCTTGTTTTTTTCCTTCTGCAGCTGAGAAAAAATGAGACACCAATTCCGCCTCTAGGTAGGTGAATTTCATGTAAACGATTTAACACTACTAAAATCTGGAAAAAATGCTGGAGGAAGTTACAAAACTACAACAGACAAACTACTGCAAACACCAAGTTCATTTCAAACACCAAGTTTATTTCAGGTGTTTTTCCATGGTAAATCTCCCCCAAAGCATAAACCACGACCAATAGTTTTTAATTGTGGCGACAGCAGAACTGGCTTAAGTCGGGTCCTTTTGTCATCCTGAATGAAGTCAGACCAGAGGGGAGAGGAAAAAAAATAGTCAAAGGATTCCCAGGGCTGTAACTTAAGTATCAAATGAGGGTATTTGACAGAGTTAGCAAGCATAACAAGTTAATAAACTGTCACTCAAGAAAAAAAAAAATCAGATCTCCTTCCATATTCCATCAAAATCGCAGAAACCTGGACAAATCAAGCTATTTCAAGTGAGGAAACACTGATTTACACTGATGTAGTGTCATAATAATCTGTTAATAATCTCAAATAAAGTAAAGAAACCAGAACGTTTTCAAACGCAGCAGTGAGGAAGGCAAAAATACGGGCTATTCCAGGCATTTTGCTAAAACCAACACTTACTTCCGAAGGAAGCAGAGCAGCCTACCTCTTCCAGCTGAGCTTCAGTCATCAGCTTGTAGTGAGGCGGCTTGAGGCCCTTTTTCACAGGCCGGAACACCTTGTGCAGGTCGAGTCCCGTCATTTTGTAAAGCAGTGCCTGAACCGCTTCGTCCGTAAAGGCGGGCCTGGGCTGGGCGGCCTTTCCGTCTGCGGGAGGGGGCACACGCTGTGACCAGGGCTGAGGCCGTGGTCACCCTCTACCCTCACGGTTCCTCCCGCCCCGCCGGGCCCTCCGCGGCTCCGCACCCGCCCCGACACGCATCCCTCCCGACGGGGAGCGCAGCCACCCACGGCCATCGCCACGCGGGGCGGCCGAGCCCCGAGGCCAGGGCAGCCGTGAGCGCTCTAGGGGTGTCCCCGGGTCCCTTTGCGTACCGCTCGCATCTGCCGCCAGCGCCCGCCGCACCGGGAGCGCCCAGAGCGGCCGCAGCCGTGCGGGCAGCGCCGCCCAGCCCCGCGCGCCCAGCGCCGCCATCTTAGCCCCCGCCCCTTCCCGCCCCGCGGCGCGCCGGGAAATGGAGGCGCGGACCCGCGGAGTGCCGGGTGGGCAGGGAGCTGCTGGGATCAGCGAGGGTGGCTCCTTCCGGCCCTGCACAGCAGTCACACTCTGTGCCAAGGGTCGTACGCTGCCTGAAAGCGCTGTCCAAATGCTTCTTGAACTCAGTCAGGCGTGGTGCTGTGACCAGAGCC
>PYHW01010122.1:1303032-1333073 GCA_013186435.1 Turdus rufiventris | reverse complement strand
GTTCCCTCTGGTCCTGTCACTGGTCCCGGAGAGAAGAGATAGCTGTAGATTGCTGAGGTCTGCCCTGAGTCTGCCGCCGGAGTCGGGGAGACACGCGGTCCCCGGGCACGTTGCCCGAGGAGAAGGGCAAGACCGTCGTTGCTCAGAGCGCTCCCAGCGCCTTTGTGCAATTAAAGCGCTGCTGAGGGCCTGGTGGGGGCGTAGAGCCCATTCTGCTGCTGTGGCACAACCCCGGCAGGAGCGCGGGCTTCCCGGTTCTCCCTCAGCCGCCCAGGGCCCGGAGCAGGGCTGCGGGTTCCCGGTTCTCCCTCAGCCGCCCAGGGCCCGGAGCAGGGCTGCGGGTTCCCGGTTCTCAGCCGCCCAGGGCCCGGAGCAGGGCTGCGGGTGCCCTTCCCTAGCGGGGAGTCTCCGTAGTAGGAAACACGGTGCCACCGTGCGGGGTTAAAGCGCTGTTGACCCGCGGGGCCGGGGAGGTGCGGGAGGCAGTGGGTGCCCTGCTCGCTGCCAGGGGCAGCTCCCGGCCCCGGGCAGGCTCTCCGGAGGGAGGAACACGCTGGGAATTCGCACATTAACCAGCCCCCGGCTCTGTCTGTGCTGCTCGGGCACGGCGTGGGGCACTGGCCTCGTCAGCCCGGCCGCGGCTCCCCTGCCGCGGGTGGTGAGGAATTGCTGCCCTCGTGTTCAGGGAGCTTGAAAGCTTTTGTAAAGGAAGGAAAATGTATAACTGCACTTAACCATAAAACCAAAATTGGCTTTGCATTGAATGATTACGATGCATCGGCTCTAATGTCTGTGAAGAGGGGGTACTGACTTCTTATAACTGGGCCTGTTTAAGGGGTTGAAAATTTATTATGACTTTAAGTTTATTTATTCTAGTTGATCTGTATGTCTTCTATTATGAATTTTAGTGTCACAGACTGCGCTTAGGGGAGTGTGAAACAGAATTTGATCTTAAAGGTCTCTTCCAATCTTGATTATTCTCCGATTCTCTTACCAGCAGACAAGTCTCTGTCCAAGAGCCTGGAATGCCTCAAGTTCCAGAATGCTCAAAGCCACCCGTCAGTGCAAGCTGGCTCATGCCTCCCCACTGATATAAGCAATGTGCTTATGTTCTGGAGGTCTCCAATTGTTTTAAACTTTAGAGGGTTGTTCATTCTTTGCCAGATTGAAGTCTAAGTTATACTACTTTTGCAAATGATGATTGAAGTCTTGGAGAAAATGAAGCCTTTTTAACATATATCGATTTTAGTTAGAATCAAGTTAAGTATCAGCTTAAAAATGTATTTGTTTCTTATAATTGATCCTTTTTTTCCCCTGTTTTTCTCAGCCTTATATCCAAACACATGCTCTGGGTTGAATTTAATATTCAGGCTTTTCAATATCCTGGCTTTGTCAGGAAGGTTGCAGGAGGATATGTTCTTCTCATATTTGCCTTGCTACAACTAAGTTGAAATTACTGCGTACTGCAGAGGGCAAATGAACCCTTAATATTATTTTAATGTAATTTTGTGCAGAATTTATTTAAATAATGCTAAGAAAATGAAAAATAATTTTGATGAAATGGAGAAGGTGTTGTTTTTCAATTCTTGCATGGAAGATCTCTGGAGTGAGAGCTATACCCTATAAGGGAATTGGGAAGTTGTTTGGCGACGTGCCTAAAAGCCACTTCAGACCTGTTCATGAGTTTGGATGGCAAGCCAATGTCCATTTTAATTCACAGAAGTGCTTAGAAAAACAACAGAATTTATTGGGCAATATCCAGGAGAGGTTAAATTCACATTCAGTCTGTATTGGAGTAGTAACAGCTGCTGTGAGGATTAACCTTTTTGGCTGGTGGGATGAAAGGAAATATTAACTAACTATACTGTAGATGGAAGTATAGCAGGTTAACATAATTTATAAAGTAGGATCATTTATAATGGGTAGGTTGGTTGTATTTTATTGCAGTTTAAATTTGTACTGAAGTAACAGTTTTAAGCAGGATATTTTCTATTGATGCTTGAAGAATTGGTAGTATAAATATCAATGATGAAATAAAGAATCTCTCTGAGCTTTTGTTGTTATTTTCAATGCATCCCAGGACAGTTGCTGTTGGAAAATTGTAACCATCTGATGACGGGTGGATGTCCCCAGTGAAACACATTGGTGGTCCAAGTCTGGATTCTATTGGGAAAGTGTCAATACAAAGTCACCTGCACAGTTGGCATTAATTTCCTTTTCATTGGTAGTTTCAGGAGAGCAAAAGGATCAGATGGCTGCTGAGAGTGCACCAGTTGGTTGACATCTCAGGGAAAGAGGAGACAAATGAGGAGCTTAGGAGCTCATGTTGTTGCTTTGCCTGTTTAATTGATAAAATAAGGGGCTGTAGTTTACTGGTCTTCCTGAGCCATAAATACGTCAAATTAGTAGTGAGATGTAGTTTGGAAGGAAGAATTCTTTATTGGAAAAAATACAGAGAAAAATGCAACATGTCAGGTTTGCTAACGGTGCATCCAATTGTTATGTGAAGAACAGAGAGTGAACCCAGTCAGGCTCTGCATATGTTCACAGTTGATGATGTGATTTTTTTTAAATTAATGGTTGGTTCTCTTGTTCCTGATAAGAAAAAAATCTAGCAATCCTGTGGAACATTTTTCTGAAGGACACAATGGACCAGGTTGGAAACTCTTTTTGCTAAACTTGCATGGATTAGTCTGAAGATAAATTATTTTTTTCCAGAGAAGGTGTAGAGTTGCTGACATGAGAGATGACACAAACCTCATTATATAATCAAAGGAATGAAATATTATACATGGCTGGTTTTGTTTCACCATGTACATTGTGGGAGTGGGTATTTTTTGCTAAAATTGTTGGAGTTGTCATTTTCAATAGCATTGCGTATTTTCAGGGCTGCCCACTGAATTTCAGGTACTGGAGCTCAGCTACAGCATTGACACCCCGCGTCACACCCAGCTGCCCTCTGCTGCTGCTAACACCCCCAGTGAGAGGGACTGAGGAAACGTGTTGCAAAAGGCTTCCCAAGCTGTTCCTTCCATGCTGTCACTTCTAGCAAGTGCTCGTAGGCAGCATAAGTTGAAGATCAAATGCCCTTTGAGGTTTTATTGGTGCCGTGACTATTCGGTATCTGTGTTTCCAATTGAAAGGGGAAATGACAAAGCAGGAAGGATTATCCGTGCACTTTATTTTCAGTTTTCAGTCTTGTTTCAGCCGCGCTTTTGCCCTGAGCTCGTGTGCTGTGTTCCTGTGAGCCACGGTGGGGCAGGAGCGAGGGCTTAGAGCAAAGAAAGTGCCTGAGGAGCTGCAGCGGGAAATGTAAATGAACTGTTTTCATTAATGACCCACATTTGCCTCTGTGTCGCATAAAGCTGCCGTAATCTCACTTTAATAATGATAAATTAGATACACCCAAAGACTGTCTCCAGTAGTTGAGATTACATACATTATTTATAATAGGGATATAAATCCCACTTCAGTTTATATTGTTTTCTTTACTACACTATAAGGGCTTGAGCCAAAGCCCATTAAAGTCCTTCCCTAATTTCAGTGGGCTCTGAATTGAGTCCCTATTTTTCAAATTCATTTTATTATTCCTTTCTCTTCTTGTACTGCTTATCTTTTAAAAAGTAGTTGTCAAGGAAGGAAATGATAGTACATATTCACTAGTAAGGTATGGTTTCTGTAATTGTTGTTTTTCTCATTCTTAATGGTTTTTAACCTCCCTCTACCTTCCATCGCTATTTCCAGTCCTGTCCTTCTGAATCCAAGTGTTTGCCAGGGCACTGTGAACTAAATCTGATGTAGAGCACGAACTGTTATGTGTGGGCAGGTGGAATGTGTCTGATCCCTTTGTTTCCACAGTAGAAGGACAGAGCAAGGATCCTGGCAGATTTGTTGGTTTGTTTGTTCTCTGGGCGCATGAAAATTAGGAGAAAGTGGCACCCTCCAAATCAAAGGTAAATTATAATATTTTCCTTCTCTCCTGTTGCTAGCACAAGTAGTCAATACCTTGTTCTCATATTTGTACTTTTATCTGGTTTTATTTGTTATCTGAAACCTGACACCGAGAGAATCTTCTGAAACTAAAACTGTCCAAATTAAACCTAGATGTGTGTTGTGTATATTGCCTGGCCTGTTGTCAAAGGTTTCATAAAAATCTAAATCCTATGTGTCTGCTGGTTACACTTTGGCATGTTTTGTCATCCTCACAAAGAAGCCTGGAGATCTGGTTTTCCTGCTTTTTTAAATCCAACTTTCATCTGGGCTATTGTCTCTTTTTATGTTTTTAATTTAATTATTTTACCAATTAATTTACCTGGCAAAGAAGCACATCCTCCTGGACATAAAATGTTTTAATACCACTCAGTGGTAATGGCCAAGTTTTGTTTCTTCCAGCCTGTTCTCATAAGAGTTGATTTTGTTAAAGGGAAACCACTCTTCAATTGCCTCAGAAGGTGATTGTAATTGTCTTCTTGTGACTTGTAACAGTTAAATACATTTAATTTTTTTCCCCAAAACTGGTTCCATTTCTATAATTTTGTTTATTTTTTTTCCCAGTTTAAAGAGCAGTTACTTCACACCAACCATCTTGTTGCTTAGTTATGCCAAGAAATCACTCTTATCTGCATGCCATTCCCTTCTCAAGTTCTTTTCCCCTCTGAGATTCATCTGTCTGGGATTCTTTTGCAATTTCACTTCTCCTTTTATGCAATTGTTTTTTTAAGTCTCCTAATTGTTCTTTATAGTATCCCTAAGCCTTCCTGTCTTCATATTACTTTGAATTCATGTGGATTTATTAGGATTTTTGTCACCTTGTTTCTTTTTTTGTCTTTCCCCAAATTAAGCTTTTGTGGAAAGAGCTCCTGTAGTTTGCTATTTAACAGTCTGCACTTTTTAATTTACTTGTTGTTGATAAGGGCAATGTGTGCCTTTGGCTTGCTATCATATACATAAATAGCCTGCATGATAGGGGCCAACTTTTTAAACTTTTTCATACTAATATCACACTGCTTAAAACCGAACCCCCCTCTTTTGAAGCCAGCACTGGAGATGCATTTGGATGTTTGTTTTTTTTCCTTCTGTTTTTTTCTTATTCTTTCCTTTGGATCCAGACTCTAATACAAATTAACTTTTCTTAGGCAAACCCACTATGCATTTTAAAAAGGTCATTTTAAAGACGGGATCCTGGGGGTCTGACAGAAAAACTAAACCAGCTGGGCTCTCCAGGACAAACAACACATAAATCTACATTATCTTTTCTTCAGAATCAAATAAGTGAAAGAAAATCCTCAGAAAGTAAAAGATATTTTTCTCACAGAAGCAGAGCTAAAAGAATTTCATGTCAGTTAAAATTTTAGCCATTCCTGTTAGACTTATAAAAATCCAACTTTTTTTTTTGTTTTAAGTAGAAGCATTTTTATATGCTAACCAAACACTCTATTTACCTGTTAGATGTGAAGGTTGTCTTTAGGTCCAAGAAAAAGATGGTTATTCAGCTCTATAGCAAAGAGCCAATCTCACAAGAACACTTTCCAGTTGTGTTTGTTCTAGCTGATATGCTTAAGTAGAAAGGAAGCAAAAAAAAAAATTAGAAACCAAAACAGAAATATAATTATTTTGGTCAAATAGTTACCAGATTATTTTCCTTATTTATTTCCAAGTAAACCTCTTGACATTTATTAGGTTGCTCACTCGAGCTAATAGGAAAGCTTCCATCCTTTTTTGGACAAACCGTCTGATTGGAGAATGAGATGCCACCAGATGATTTCCTGAAGAGCCACGATAAAAAAATTATTCACCTGGTGCTTATCCCTGCTTTATTTGGGGCAAAATATATTTGTGTGTTCTTCATAAATTGTTTTAAACCTGTGCACTGAGCAGGCAATTGCATTTATGCTTCTTTGGGTTTTCAGGGAGTGTTTATGGGTAGAATCCTGCATTTTGATAGGGCTTTCTCCTACATGTTGCCCATGGCATTCTGCAGAAATGGAATGGGCACTAACAGATGTCAGCTTTTGTACGCTGGGGTAGAACAAGAGCTGGCATTTTTTGAAGGCACTTATTTCATATCTTAACAAATAATGAAGCTGGGCAGCTAGAGGGACCTAGTAGTGGTTTTATTAAATGCTTTAAGGGGAAAAAAGCCAGCAGACAGCACAGCATGGCAGGGGAAATATTAGTGACAGAAACATAAAACACAGGCCTGTGTACAGTGCAGGGTGTCCCTGCTGTCAGAGGGATGAGTATGGGACACACAGAGCAGGCAATTCTTTCTTTGTTGGAGAAGGGGACAAGAAACAACCCTACAGTAAGCAAGTAGACTGAAAAAGTAAAAAGTGAAAAGTGCTAGAAGTCCAAGTGTTTTTGTCTGGTTAGATCTTTCATATTTATTTAATGTTTTTACAACTGCACAGGAAAAGGGAATGTCTTAGTGTTCCCTTTTATTTATCTGTTTCTGGTCAGGCTACCTCTGATTCCTCCTCTTATACTCACTCCAAATACACACATTATATCTTTTCATAATCAACTTCAGTATATTACCTAAGTGGAAACAATAAATGAATTTTCTTTTTGGTTATTGAGCTCTGTCAAATCACAGAGGGACCCACTGAGTTCCAGACCCTCTGGAAAAAATGGAAACAGAATCTTCCCAATTTGTTAGCAGCAAACCTCCAGATTGTCACAGCTTTTCAGGTGATTGCAGCCTCAAGATGAAGTTTTACATCTGCTCCAAACTGATCTAAGAATTTCCTGTTCCCTCTATTCAAGCCTTTCTTAAAAACACTTTGTTCTTCTTAACAACCACTAAACTGAGCTGATAATTTTCTTGTGAATTTTGATTAAAAGGGCAGTAGTTTGTGACACAGAAATTCAGGATCTTAAATTCTGCATGGAAAAGCAAACTGGATTCCGTCCCTTTTGAGTCTTTGCAGCAGCATGGACCTCTCCTAACCCTTACAAGGTATTATTGAGATGCAGCCAATCCAATGGTGTTTTACGGGAGAGTTTGGCAGTCCTGAGGTAATTTCATTTTTCCTGGGTGCTGCTCTGCAGCAGAATTGCTTCCAACCAAGTACCATTCATTTTGTAAGGAGACAGGGGAGTTTTTGATTGATGCATACAAATTTAGCAGGGTGTCGCTTGGTGGGTTTTTTGTAACAGAGTCCAGAATTAACTGTGCAACATTTAATGCACATTTCTGCCTGAAGGACTGAATACTTGCTCCTAAAGCAGAGCATCCTTTGTTTTAGTTGTTCAATCTTTTCCCTGTTCCTTTCCTCTCTTTTTTTCCCGTTGTAGACCCAATAAAACTTTTTCTGAATGCTGATACAATGTGTGCAATTTACCGTATTTTCTAAATATGTTTATATTTCCTAGTAATAACAGTTCAACATTGCTCATGGTCAGTCATTCTTTTTTGCTTTCTCCTCGTAATTTTCTCAGTCCTACTCAAAAAAACAACAACAACAACAACAACAAAAAAAAATTCTTTGTCATCTCTTAGGTGCGATTGTTTTATCATATAGTACTGCACGTGTGAAAAGCAGCACTGCTCCGTGTTTGCTATTGTGAACTAATTTGGGATGTCCTTCCTAGGTTCTGGCTGTCGCTGCGGCTGTGGCCGCGGGCGCTAGATGGCAATGTGGCTGTGTGACATCCAGGGCACGGCAGTAGCAAGAGTCTCGACACGTGAGACAATCCTCATGTTTCAAAAATATTTGTAATATTGCCTTCTTATTATGAAAACAATTATAATGTGTAAATGCTCGGTTTTTGAAGTCTCAAAGCTTTACAAACTTTCTTTTTCCTGCATTATGACTACACGGGGAACGTTTCTTAATGAGTTAGAGTGGTGAGTACAGCATTTACCCCTTTTTTGGTCTACTGTAAAACTATCCAATCGATCAATCTATCAGAAGGTGGAATTTTCAGTTCCTAGCATGATCAGCATGTTCCTTACAGTGAAAGAGGAAGGAGGAATGACAGGATGTTGTGCTGCCCTCTCTCCTCAAGTAACCTTTTACTTGGTGTCAAGGCAATGATGAGAATGGGCATTTTAAAACTCAGGTTAAAGCAGAAGGTGTTAGGTGGCAATAGCAGCCTTTTAGCTCCATTTCAAGCTACAGAGTCATCCTCAAGACAAGCAATGCCCCAGGTGATATTCTGTCAGTGTTTGAAGGCTTTTGGATGGCTTGGGAAGAAGTGCCTTCAAAAGCAATGACCTTACACAGCTGGCAATTGTTGTGGGGCCCAGTCTTGCACAGGCTCTCTAGAAAGATTCTGTGTGTTTTGGGGATGCAGCTGAACCCCTGGTGGTGTATTGCCACTTTTCCATGCCTTTGTCCCACTGTTTTAGGTCTCCCTCTTGACCAGCCTGTGTGGGTCACTTTTTATCAATATTAATTGATGCCCTATGTTTGTCAGGCTGAATGATCTTGCCTTGCAGACAGGCAGGCAGAAATAATTTCTCGAGGAATTTTGCATGGAGTATATTATTGCTGTTCAGACAAGAGGGAAATATGGAATGGTGAGGGCCCACCTAAGTTGTTAGGGGTGGCCATTCTGCCTAAGGTACCCCAGAATGTTCCATTGCTCCTGCCACTGGAGTGCTCTCTGTAGGGCAGGAAGGGCTTATGTGTGCACATGGGTCTGCATCTGGGGCAGGATGGCCGGTGATTCCTGTCACATTGTAGGGTGAAGGGAGCACTGTCTCATTCTTTCCCTTCTCAGCAACAATACTGCATTCTATGCCCAAAAGAAGAGGCAGAGTCCTGGGCAGACATTTGATTTCCAGTTTCTCCCTGTTGCCTTCTCCATCCTAGTGCAGCATCCTGGTGCTGTCTTGTGATAAACACCAGCAGTCATTACACTGGGAAAGGAAGCTTGGATGGGAAAACTAAGATTTTTGTGGCCTTTATTAATGACCTTTCTGTGCCCCCAGTCTCTTTTTTGCTGCTGGTCTCTCTGCTCCATCTTCCCCACTGGTGCTTTATTTTGACGTTTTTGACCCCTCATGCACTTCCTTTTTTTCCACCCATTGTCTCTTTTTGTCCTCCTCCTTTTTTCCTGGTAATAGGGCGTATCCCTGTGGCATTTGGTTTTGTTTGGTTGGGACTGACACCAGTCCCCACCAAAAACATTTTGGTTTGAATACTCCTAACTACTGTGTGTAAGTGTAAACCTCTCGTGGCTACAATCTTTTATTTCTCAATGAGGAACACAAACAAGGAAAACCCTTGTTTAGTGGAAATGAGATTTGGGACTTCCTGCAGATCGATCAACTGTAAAATTAAAGCTGAACATTTTGGAGAGGAGTGGTAAAGTAAAACAAAATACACCCAATGAATCATGAAAGAATTTTCCTGAGGTTTGAACTTTTGAGGTTTTCTTTCAGTGATTC
This sequence comes from Turdus rufiventris, assembly GCA_013186435.1. NCBI lineage: Eukaryota > Metazoa > Chordata > Aves > Passeriformes > Turdidae > Turdus > Turdus rufiventris. Next base: position 1,323,676 of record PYHW01010122.1, on the reverse strand, counting down.
AAAATAAAACCGGAATCCAAACTGGCCACAGTCCCCATCCCCTTGCAAAGCAATGAGTCTCAGAGCAAGCACATACACACTATGAGCACATACTAACTCCAGGCTGTGTCCCCAGCCTTTAAAAGCCAGAGGTATCTGTGCCATCCCTCTGCCAGGGAGGCCAGCTGTGCTGAGGGGCTGAGGCAGGGCAGGAACTGCAGCCCAGCCCACTGCCAACAGCCCCCAGAGCCTGGCTGGGCCCTCCAGCTGTGCCCTGAAGACAAGCAAGGCACAGATCTTGCTTGGGAAAAAAGCTGTCTTTTGAGATTATCTCAGTGACCAGATTATATCCTCTCCTGACAGAAGGAATTTTCCTCCCATCCTTCCCACTGATGGCACCAGTGCAGAGGACACAAAACTGAGTGTGCTGTGTCTGGGGAGGTGTCCTTGCCTCAGGGTTCTCAGCTCTTCAGAAAGGGGGGAAACTCTTCAAAACACCCTTTCCAAATCAGTTTGTTTTAATAACAGATTAAATGCTCTCAAGTCTCCTACTTATGTTTTCAGTGAGAAAACGGCCAAGCAATAGCTGAAGGCCCTCAAAGAAACAGGACATCCTGAGCTGTGGCAGATGGACTTCCTTTACACAGTTTTAATGAAATTTTTCAACAATAGCTCTGTGCATGTTCTTGGGGGGGTTAGCAAGTGCACATATTTATGTACACACACACAGAGAGTGCAATGCTACACAAGCTTTTTAAAATATACAAAATACTCAGTATATTTTGCTGGGAAAATTTGTTTTGTAAATATATGTATATATTAACTGTGTTATGACATAAGGCAGGATTAGGTAGAGAGAAAATTTCAGGATATGGGTGGCCACAGTTGAAGGTCTTGCAGGGAGTGTTCAGTAAAATATCCTTGGAACATCAAATTAAAATAAATTGAGAATAAACTTAACCAAAGTATCAGTGAACATAAACAAATCTTCATGCTAAACAAATAATCCAAGGAAGCTAAAGTACAATAATTAGAAAGATTAAGATTAGAAAGATTTCTTCTTCCTAGAAGAGCTATGTAAGATTTTCAGTAATTTCCTAAATGCATAATGTAAGATGCTGGCAAAAAATGACGAACCTCTGTTAAAGTTTATGATATACAAGAGTCTACTCTGGCTGAGGGCCTGTTTCACAGCAATAAAGACATAATAAATGAAAAAGCAGTTTACAAGTATTTTAAAGGTGCTATGACATAAAAATATCTGGAAATGTAACATCTAACAAAACAGTTACAATACTGTAATTTAGACAGGACTGTGGTAACATATTATCCAGTCATTGACTGTTGTCTTTAGCTCACACATTTTCCAGTTTTGAACAAGATTTTTCATTTTTTATGCCTGTGATTGTTAATGTCATTTTATTTCTGAGGTACCAGTTTTCTAGGAAGAGCAACAGATGGACATTGTTCTGATGTCAATTATCTGGAACTGCTCTGTGGAACTCAGTTTAGATTTTGAAGGAATGCTCTGAGGTAACAAACTATTCTTATGATATTTTAACAAAATTACATTGTTGTCAAAATGCAGTAACAGCATGAAAAATATTTATTAAAATCTCTCTGCATTTTCTCTTATATGGTAAACAATCTGGTCTGCTAATCCCTTCTGAATGAGCTGAATCATACCCATGCTTAGAATGACCCAACCGTAATTGCAGCATCACCTTCAGCCTTTCTTTAGTGTTTTTGTTGTCCTGTATTCTCAGAAATGTGTCAGCATTAGAGGCCCACAAACATAGCAAAAAAGACATACCCCAAATTGGATCATGTCATAAGTGGGAGGCTTTTCTGTTGTTCCTGTTAGCACAGTGTGGGGAAGTCTTTCCGAGATGCTTTAGACAGACCAAGGCTATTAAAGAACAGCACTCAGTGTTTCATTACAAAAGTTTGAGTCATTCGTAGAACTACAATAAGGTAAAGACTTTGTTTTTCTAATCTCAAATGAAGATGTAAAAGTCTCCCTCATTTTGTATTTCCAAACTGGAACCTGGTTTTGGTGTTCCTGGGAAATAATGGAAGGTGGGCAGGGAGTGTTTGCTCTGAAAAAGGATCTCTCTGGTGTCCCCATCAGCTGGAATAGCTGAGCCCTGAAGGTGTGTGACTGTGGGAACTCCACTCGGAGGCCAATAGGAGCAGCTCCAGGTAATTTATAACTGCATTTAACACACAGTCAACAATGGGGACAAGAAGCAAAACCCATGCTAGAAAATGTGGATATAGGTGATCAGGGTTTGTGTAGATAGACAGATGTGAATTCTGGAAAAGAGAATATAAAAACTTACAGAAAATGCATCTCATACAAAGGAAGTATTTAATAGTGTTCGATTTTTCTACAGATTTGACTGTCTTGCATCTTAAACTACACCAGAGAAAATATTTTTACCATAAACTTAAATTTTCAACTTTCTGAGAAGATTCTTAAAGATTCTGATACAGCACCAGATGAAAAAATAATTTGAAAAATAGGTGGCAATCAGATGCATTTTACTGGGATAGATATTTGAATGGCCTGTGCTATGTCCAAGAGCCATAGAACTGAAACATTTAGACTTTAGGAAGATGTTGCTTTTATACCTCGGGTCAGAAATCTTTTCACTGTCAACCTTTTTAGAGTCACTGCAGATTTAAGCAGAAAAGTTATGTGCAGAATATTTTTGTTCTAGTGTCCTTCAAGCCCTTAGCAAGGGGAAAGCTCACTGTCAGTTATTTTGGTGTGGTACCTCGTTAGGATCTGTGGAATGCTTGATGTCTTGTGATGGATAATTAGACCTGTTGGAGGAATATACCTGTAGGTCTCTGTAGGAGCTAGTGCAGAGGAAGAGGGCTGATAAGTGACCCTAAATCAGAGAAGGTTCATTTTTTTGGCATGATGTTGAAGTCTGCTCAGTGACTGTGCTGTCTGCACGCTGCTTCGAAGGTGGAGCAGCACGTGGGGCTGATGAGGAAGAAGATGAGTGCAAGCAGACAGACACAACCATTTCACTGCAGGCCAAGAGTTTTTAGGGATGGGATTTGCCTCTACACCAGGAGAAGACTTACAGTGGACAAAAGCAGCCTGTGGCCCTGTATGCTGAACTTTTTATTCTGTTATAAAACCTTGATTTCAAGGTTTGCATTTCCATCTCTAATGAAATCTGAATTCAAAGCTGGGCCTGAAGCTCAGGACACAAGCTGGTATTCTGCTTCCTGTTAATTTCTAGTGTTGGCCTGCTTGTGGGATGGAATAGAATCACTAGTCACTTGTTTCCAGTTAGGATGTCAGTGATTGGTTTCTCACAATTGCCTAGCAGATCCAGCTGAGCTGGAATATCTTTGAGAACCCAGGTGCCTCGTTTCCAGTGGTTGAATGTGGTTTCAGGTCTCCTAGAAATTTAATCCCACAACCGTCTATAAAGACAATTTGTACCAAAAGTTGTGATTCAGGGTTACGTGGATGCAGCTCTATGTTTGCCACATCTTTCTTCTTGAGGATGATGTAAGATATTGGGATGCAATATTATTTTATGACCCAAGTCCCAATTCCAGTCCTATCTTTCTCTGAAAATGAAAGCTCAAACAAGTAATCCTTCAGTTGAAGATTTGATGCACATACTTTAATAAATCACTACAGGAGTTTGATAAATTCTTCACACAGATCAAATTCAAAATAAATCTTTTCTAGACTGCATTTTACATAAATAACCAAAAGTTGCAAATGCATTACAAACTTGGTTAGCATGCAAACATCTATTAACATCAGGAGACAAGCAGAAACACCTGCTGTGATTTATTAACTCTATTGGCTGGAGGGTAAGAAATTCAATTGGATAATGCCTAGTTCCAGATCCTTGTTAACTGAACTCAAGAGCCTCATTGAGCGGTCTTCTAAAGGTTTTATTTCCCTTGCAGGTAGCAACACTGAGTAGAAACAAAATAGCTCAGAGCACAGGAGATAAAAATGGATCATTTGGGAGCACCAGGCAAGTGACCTAAAACATAAAGTGGTTTATTGTGGATTAGTTATCTTAATTCTGGGGTAGTCCTCAGAGAGTGAGGGGAACCATCTCTCCAGCCAGAAGAACCCAAAGGGGTATGAGCTCTGAACAGGAACATGTGGCATTTACTCTGTTTTGCTCTAATTTGAGACATTAAGCCATGCAGGCCTGAGAAATAAAACTGATCTGTTGAAGTTACCATACTGCTTTCTGTAACTGAAAACTCTGGGCTAACTTAGCTGAGTATGTGAAGCTGTCTTTTAGAGGAATGAGTCTCTTGGTTTCCTGCAGCTGGATTGCATGAGGAGAATGTACTCTGTGTGAAAACTGAAAAGGATGTATCATTTAAGAAATTACAAGCCCTCTATGTCCCCCTTTAATTTTTAGGCTTGGAAGAAAGTAGGGAAATAAAGTCTTGGCTTTCAGTGAAGATAAATTTCTGTTTCCTGATTCCAGCAGAGTCACAACTCCTCTCTCACTGACTGGAGTGCATGTTCTTTTTACTTCCTCCTGGCAGCTCCTGGGGAGTGGGGTGTTGCCTGCCTTGGTGTTTGGACTATTGTTGCCCAGACTGCTTGTGATCATACAGTTTTACCTGCATTAGACCTGACTCTGCTGTTCTGTACAAAAGTTGCACCAGTAACACCTCCCTCAGTGTTAGTTAGCTCTCACTGTAAAGGAGGGTTGAGGTATGGGTGCGAACTGCTCTCAGAGGAACAAGACCCCATGGCTGAAGTTAACCCCACAGGACTTTCTTAAAGCCATGCAGGAAATCTGTGACAGATCCCAGAATAAATTCAGATTTCCTGTCTCTTCCACTTGTCATGTAACTACAAGGCCCAGAATTTCTTAGCTCAGGAAAGTGCTGTCCAATATTATCTTTCTTTTTCTGGTTTACTCTTGCTCCAGCTCACTGCACAAGTTGTTGCCATATGTTAGGTAACTGTTCCCCCTCACTCTTTTTTTTTGTATTTTGTGGCACATGCATGGGTGATGTACAGTGAGCAGTGGTAATGCTGAGTGCCACTACTACTCCAGCATTTAAACAAGCAAAACTCATTAAAAGTATTTGCAGGTGAAGGTAATTTATTGTCTGAGACCCTCTTCAAACTAAACTGCTCATACTTCCATATCTAAATAACATTCGTAGAAGCAGGTTTGGTATATATCAAATAATAACTGCCTGTGGTAAGATCATACATACTGATATAGCTCAATTACTTGAATAAGTAATTTTATTTAGTATATATGCCACTTTGTACTTTGGAAAATTGGCGCATTCTGTTGTTATGAATTATAAGTTATAAATTAACAAATGCAGCATTATCAAGGGAAAGTAACTCATTGTTGATCTATAATTGAATGAGGTGCTCTGAAGATACTGACTTTTACTAGGGCTTCGTAAAGAGAAGTCAGAGGAATTTGATTTGCTCTTTGGGTATCTTAGATGTTCACATGGATACTGAATGTTTCACTTTTATTTTTATTTTTATTTCTATTTTTTTTTATACTTTGCTGCTAGGTTAAACTTTCATAGTTTTCATTCTGTGTTTCTCAATTTGCCGTCATATGGTTCTTCTTTAGATAACATTACTTGTACAAATTCCAGCCGAAGCAGAATCGGTAATCTTCAGCCAGTCTTGACAGCATTTCTAATGCAGTGCAGCTATGGAATTTCATTCTATCTTCTTGTTGCTAAATAACTGAACAGAATCATGGGAACAAATTAGCTTTTCTGAACACCCTATTCTTAATTTATAGGATGACATTTAGATCACTTGTTAAAGGTGTAATTGTTTTGAATGCAAAATATTTGTAGACTTCAGTGGACAATTTCATAAGCAGGATGCTGAAGGTTTGTTCTCTACAGATGTTTAAAAACAAAACCTAACTTCCAGCCCAGCATGGAAACTGATGCATGAGTGTGCAGCAAACTGCTCTGAGTGGAACCCAGCCAGTGCTGACCTGAGGGATACCCAAAGAGGGCTGCCTGGTGCACTTTCCCCAACATTCCTGGGCCCAGGAAGCTTTTTCCATGGGGGAGATGTGGGTCCACAAGAAGGCTGGTGCTTTGTCACAGTCCCTGGTTCCTTCTACTGCCAAGAGCAGTGAGCACCGATGTGCAGAAATCCTTTCCTCTGCAGGGATGAGTTCCCTCCCACTATTCATTATCCTGGTGGGCCTTACCTGGTTTCATACAGCTCTCTCTGCACCATGCAAGGCTGGTTAGCCATGGTGTTCCCTTTACTGTCCTCATTCCCATTTCAGCCATGGCTTTCCCTCTACTGTCCTCATTCCCATATCAGCCATGCTGTTCCCTTTACTGTCCTTGTTCCGATTTCAGCGGATAATGGACAGTTAGCTCGATTACAATTGATTTCATGTAAGATTGGTTACCTTCTGTTGTGGGAGGAGTTACTCTTTGAGGTGAGTATTACCACTGTAACATCTGTACTGATTCTGAACATACTGCCCTGCAAAATAAAATGGAAAACATCAAATTAAAGAATGCACTGCTCACTTGAGCTTGTTACAAAGCAGAAGGATAATGAACATGAAAATTTAGAGGATGATGGTGAGGGGGATGAGGTCTCCCTCACAGAACTTTAATGAACATGAGAGCAACATGGCATGGATCCAGATACTGAACTCCAGCTCAAATCAGTGTAAAGGGAAGTGTGTTAACCCATGTGGTTATCAAATTCTTAGGGTGCAACAAAACAATAAGAGAATTATCACTCAAAAGGTAAAACTTCAGTCTGAATATGCTTTTGTGAAAGAGTATGCTGTGGTTCTAATTAATTTTTCATTTTTAAAAAGAGAAATATGTAGATATCTACCTGTCATCCCCTAAACAGAGCTTTAGACTGATCTCAGTATTTGATACTCACGTTGTATAAAGGAGGCTGGTAGCTCACAGTGGACTTAAAATAATGTTAGTGTGAACCAGTCTCTGAAACATTTTTCCACATTTTCTGAGCTGGGGATGCCAGTGTGCATGAGCTACCACTCTAAATCCTAATGTTCATAGAAATAACTACCTCAGCCTTTCAGTTTCCCTTACCAGGTTATCTAGGAAGTCAGGCCTGAAAGGAGGCAGTTTACAACTCTGTGTGTGTGCTTCTGCTGAGGAGCTTCCAGCCTCAGTCCTGGCTGTTGTTAGGTGAGGGATATGATATTATGGTATCTGCTAACTGACTAAAAAACTGTGTACTGAGAGGCAAAGATGTTTCCCTTGCCACTTCTAGTTACTTTGCTTCATCTCTCACCCTTGCTTTCTAGCCATTTTTACTATACTACGTATAAAATAGAAAAGTATAGACTAGTCCCCAAAATGAGCTCTGTCCACCTGGGAAGGTTGACCTGGTTTAGACACTGAAGGATGCCCTCTGTACACAGTACAAATCAGTCCTTGGATTGCAAGGCCAGTCTTGCCAGGAGCAGCTCTTAGAATGACAGCAGATGTTTGTCCCCCAGCTGCTGGTGCCCAGAGCCCCAGAGAGCCTGGGCAGCCCAGACAGCAAAGCTCTGGGCTTGCACTGGCCACTGAAAATTTGCCTACGCCCAAATTTTCATTCACTTTTCTAAATCAAGTAATTATATTCAAGGAATGGGATAGTTGCTAAATTAATGAATTCATAGGGATATCACCATGAATTAACAAACAAGCTTAATGAAAGCAGATTAATAATTAATCATACATGAATGGCAAACACTTTTGGTCTTATAGTGCTTTGTGTATAGCTTAGACTTTGAATATGGAAATATACTTAGAAGGTGACTCTATATATGACTGAGGACATGGCTTCGTCAAAGTTGCAGAGTTAGATGACACCAGCAAATGTTTCTCACCCATAATATTCAATGCTGAGACTCATGGCTTCACTTCTTACTCATGATGAGCACAGCACTACTCTTCTTCACACTGCCCTGCATTGCTTCACGTGTTAGTGCCAGCTTCTGCTTAGACTCTGTAATGAACTCAGGAATAACAGGGGGTAACAGATTGGTCACAGTCACCCTAAACGGATGAATAAGTTTCAGAGACACAAAGGACTTTCATTGCCAGCACAGAGCTGAACTGCTCCATGTTCATTTCATAGTTGTCTTTAGCCTCCTTTTTATCTTCATAGTTTGGAAGTACTTACATATCTCTGTAGCTGCAGAGCTGTTTTTACTTCTGTAATGCTTTGTAAATCCAAAGTGATGTGTTTAGCAATTTATGTCATTATTTTGACTGCAATTAAGACAAGTTAATATAAACCAGCTTCAGTTAGAATATTCCATCTTTCCCATAATGTACCCTTTAATTACAGTAATTTCACTATTACAAGCCGCACCATTTTGACTAAAATTTTGCTCCTACCCCAGAAATGCGGCTTACACTCAGGAGCGGCTAATATATGAAAAAAGTTCAGAAGTTTCCAACCCCAGAAGTGCCAGCCAGGGTGCCGAGCAGAGCACCTGCCAGTAAAACCCGGGATTGTGCGATTGTTACAAACTGGTCACTGTGTTGCACGGCGGGTGGAGGCAGGCTCTGTGCTGGCAGCACAGCCCGGGGGAGAGGTGGGGGCTCCGTGCTGCCATCCCCACAGCCCGGGGGGGAGGCGGGAGGCTTCCACCCCTGCCTGCCGCCGCAGGAGCAGGCAGGCTCCTTCCCCGCCTGCCACCGTGGGTGCAGTGGGCTCCATCCCCGCCTGCCACCGCAGGGCAGCGCCAAGCTGGGCCACCTGGCCTTGTTGGCAGCCCCAAGCGAGCCGAGCCAGTAAACCCCTCCATCCCTCGATTCTGTTACTACTTGGCAACTTTGTTGCACTCGGGTCCTTGCTGCGAACTACAGAGCGGCTTATAATCAGGTGTGGTTTATGTATGGACAAAGAACGAAATGTTGCTGACACCTGGAGATGCGGTTTATAATCAGTGCAGCTTGTAATCATGAAATTACTATAATTAGTTGCTTACAGTGGTTCTGCCTGGTTAATGAGGCTACATGCAAGTAGTGGTGTTAGCAGAAACCATCAGGTCTCTTCATGCTGCTGTTTTTAGTAAGTCTGATGTTGTTGTGAAAAACAGCTGTTTTGTACTTGGACTATCTGAGTTCAAAGACATAATCAACAAACCTCATAGTTCTGCAGTCAGAGAGCTGTTTAGTTCTCTGAGACTAAGGATTGATTGCAGGATTAGAATATCCCTAATAACAGCTGGCTGCATCTGGAGGGTTCTGCTGTCATAGTTTCTTTCTTCAGCTCATTGCAGTTATTGGTTTCTATTGCTTGTTTCTACATTGATCTGAGATGCAAATAAATTTTAAAAATTCAGTTAAATTTCCCAAATGAAACTTAAGTGAGATGCTTTTCAGGATTGAAGATAAAATATAACTGTCATGTAGCTATATGCACCTTGCAAATTTGAGAAAAACTCAAATCTTATTTGCTTTGTATGGAGTATATGTATAAATCATTAATAATGCATATAAAAACAAATAGTTAAAACAATAAAAATGTAGTCAGTGATGTTTAGCACAGGCACAGGATTTTGATTTTATATGAGTGGTGAAGAGCATCCACCTTCAGTTCTCGTTGTAGGTGTCCGTGGAAGTACCACAGTACCTGGTCTCCTGAGCAATGCCATTCTCAATTAGCTGCCTAAAATGGCTCTTTTCCCCCTCCTCATTCCTGTTTATCCTTTGTGTGCATCAGTGCCTATTTCAGGGGTAAAGACAGACCTAATTTAATACCTTCCTGAGGCATAAATCAAATACTGCCAGGCAAGAAGGAGCTGATTTCTAACAGGTTTGCACAGCAAACACAAACCCCTTCCTGAGCAGAACGAAGTGCCCACCCCAGGAGCTGTGAACCCAAACCTACACCAGCTTTACACACCGAGCAGGGACTGCAGAGCCACCCCCAGAAATGCACCCCACTTTGCAGAGCAGCTTTCCCCTCGTGCAGAGCTCCTGGGGAGGAGCAGCAGTTCTGGGTGAGAAGGTGTGCTGGGGCAGCAAGGGGGGCAGGGGCAGAGCAGGGCTTTGTCAGAAGGCTTGATATTCCATCTTGTGTTGAGCTTACTTGTTTGTGAAATTGCTCATGTGTCAGCACTTGCAGTTTAAGATTCCTCATGTTCTTAATGGCATGGACAAGATGGACTTGCAGTGACATTTTCCCCCCCAAATAATCCAGGCTGTTCTGCACCTCTGCAAAGCAATCATCCAGAGCTGGTGAGCAGGATTGCTTTTCCTGACGAGTGGGGTTCACTCAGTTAAAAGCTAATATGTACTAATGTTGCTGATAATTTTTATTTATTTTGTGTAATAATTATTTTTGAAGTTGAGTTTTTAACCATTGCACTTCATTGATTTTATAAGAATTTATTATCAAACCACTTGTGTCCAGTGTTTTAATGCAGACTGATAATCAATTATGCAATATTCTCTGGAAAGAAAATCACTCTCCTTCTAGAATAATCTGTTATTATGCCACTTTGAAAACATAGTTTAATTATTTTCTCTGAAAGTGAGCGAAGATAAATATAGAACTTGACAGTAAAAAAATAGAGTAGAATGACTTAGATTACCACTTGTACCCCAAAATGCTTTAGACAGACAACAGAAGATGAATTTTCTTGCAGAACTTTTTGCTTAAACTCTTTCTAATCTTCACATACACAGAAGCAGCAGCCCTTACACATATTTCCAACAGTTAAGAATAAATGTTGCGGCTTTTAAATTTATTTCTTTATTTCTATTTTGCAGCTTTAAAAGAAATGTTGTGGTGCTTGCCTTGATGCTTTGGAGTCGCAAAAAGCATTTTTAGTTTCATTCCAGTGGACATTTTCTCTTGGCAAGGTTTGTTATTTCTAGCAGATTGACCCCATCTTAAAAATCTTCCTGAAATTTCCTTGGTCTAGAACCGAGTTCAGAATTTGTGGAGGCTTAAAAATCACTATTCCCAGGGAATATCCATGGGAATGGCAGTTGTGAGTAACAGAGAGGGTCTCCCCTTTATCCTCCTTCTGCCCCTCAGTGCTGTCACTGCTACCTCCTCAGTGTGAAGGATGTAGCAATGAAAGTCAAAGCTACTGAAATATAATTTTTAAAGATGTTCTTCCCCCTGAAACCACCACTCCCCTTTACTGAAAAAGCTGCTTTCTACAGCATCTCTATCCTCTAAGCTTCCTAAAATGATAAGGAAAAGAGCGGGGCATACCTGCCGAGTCAGCTGCTGCTTTATTAGAAAACCAACTGGGGGGGCTGTAGAGGGGGAAGTAAAAATACTCTGGTGTAGGGAGTTCACTGCAGAGTCAGTTCAATAAAACTTGTGCTTCCCAGTCCTGGCAGTGTGTCTGCACATTTCAAAGGGCCTGATAAACAGCAAGAGCCTTGTCTCCCACACATTCAAGCCTCGTCACGACGCTGTATGAGAAGAAGCAAAACCTGGCAGCACAGTAAAGCAAAGGGTAAGGTGTTCCTTGGATGGGTCAAGGTGCTCCAAGCTGCTCTTGCTCTGCTGAAATAACAGCGTTGCTTTTCTGGCAGCAGAACATCTGTAACCTCTGCCTGCCTCAAAGCAGCACATCTGTTCACAGTTATGGGTCAGTACCCTACAGGAAGCTCACTCGTGCTGTGCTCAGAGATGCTGGGGCAGAGCTCCCAAAAGGCGTTCCTAAAACTTTAATTAGTGAGGGAACGCATGATAAAATGAATGCAAATCAAAGTCATGAGAGTTAAAACCTCAAACAACTGCTTTTAACCTGATGAACATCTAGACAGAGCTGTAGCCAGCAATCATCATGTTTTATTCAATGCTGCATTTCTTTAATCGATTTTAGTTAAAATTCCTGATTCTAAAAAATACCAAGGAATAAAATTTCTATTGGTAGTGCTGCAAAGCTCATAAAGATCCTGGTGGGCTGTCTGATCACAATGAATTCATAGCACAGCATGTTTTCTGCAGTCATTCCTGTCCTGCCAGCCCAGAGCTGCTGCAGTGTTTCCCTCTGTCAGGCAGCTTCTTGGAAATTCTTAAAGCTTTAGGGGGAATGTTGAAACATACAGCACACACAGTTTGCAGTGTCATTAAAATCAGTTTACTGGTGCTACAGTTACCCTGTAAAGAGCACATTTATTTCTTTTGATTCTCTTACCTCTGAAAACAGATTTTGAGCAGATTAAGATGTATATTTTCAGTTCTAAAATATGTAGGCCTATACACATGCAGCTTTCTAATTATAATATCTGCCTTGAATCCAGTTATTCCAAATCTTCTTTAACTGGAATATAAAAATATTTCTGAGAATAGTAGCACCAGAACCTTTTTCCCTGAAAGACAGATCAGAAAGCAATTTAGAAAATGAAAATTTAAAATACCTTTTTATTTCATAATATCACCCAATTACTTTGCTCAAAAGAATTAATGGACTTCTTTGAAACATGCAAATATTAGTACAAAATAGAGTGAACTGACATTTGCTCTGTGATTGGTTCTGCTTCTGGATAATCTTAATTATGAGGCTGACCTTTCTCTCCACCTTAAATCCATTTGATATACTCCAGTTTTATAGCTGCGTCTTAGAATGAGCTGATAATATTAAATTTACCTATAGAATGCCTGACTTGTCTGCTTCTGGAAATATGGTGTTAATCTTTCACTAAAAAAAGGAAATTACACTTCCGTTTTCCTATTTCCTCGAATCACCAGCACTTCAGCATTTCAGTGCTCTAGCACAGTGTCTATTCTGGGAACTCCAAATTCCATCATGAAGGACCTGAAGGAGGTCCCTGCTGTAGATATTTTCTAACACACTAGAAGTTGTAATTGCTAAAACAAATTAATCTGATGACTGGTCTTTTGGTCTTAATTGACAGTCATGACTTATAAGAAGCATACTCACTATGGCATTGTATGCATTCATTTGTGTGGCAGGAAGTGCTTTGTAACCTCAAGAAATAATGTATAAAATATGACTGGGGCATAAAAATGTCTAAGTTATTTACAGAAAGACATGTAGGAGGTTTATAATGTGCTCATCTCTGGCTTAACTCTCTTCTAATTGCAGTTAAGAAAATGCCTCCACTTCCCAAAGTTCAAAGGGCAGTGATGCTCCTGCTGAGGAAGTTGTGGCTGAACCTGGAGCTCTTGACACTTAGGGGATACATGGGGAAGGTTCTGTCTCTGTTGCAGGAACTTCATCTGCCCACTTGCCAACCACAGACTGGACATCAGAAAAATCACCACATCATGTTGGACAAACTCCCACTCTGTGAAAGCTTGAACTCGTGCCTAATATTTATGCAGTATTACATTATAATAATAATATTGACATATTGTTGAATGGCACGACTCAGTCCTTTTAAGATGCTTTTAAGATGAATGTCAGTATTTTTTCTTGTGTGGAGTGCTGGATAACTTCAAAGTGCATAAATAGAAAACATTAGTGATGCCACTGAGTCAATGAATAAAACTAGAAAAAGACATTTGTGAATATACTGTTTTCTCTTTTACTAATAATTCTAGCAGTTTAATACTTATAGGTATTTGAATATACCAGTTTATGGTTTAAATTGATAGTAAAGCTGTAAATATGAGACCGTGGGATGTGAGGGAAGAGCTTTTGGCATGGATTCTGTATTGCAAGTTTGATAAACAGTTCCAGTAACCTGGCTTCAGACATCACTTTGCAAAGATCTCGGTGCACAGGTCAGCTGGTCCTCTATATGCAAGTACTTCAGAAATAGAACCTATAAAATATTACCTGCTGGGCAGAATCCAGAGGAGAGCACCCAATACAGGCATGGGCTGCAGAAAATAAGCAGAAACACGAGCGTGACAAATGTACCTGCGGCTGCTCTTATGGCACCTAGGTCAGAAAGGTCCCCAGAGGCAATGAGCACCTGGTTTTCTACAGAGAAGAGTTTTACTCGTTTTTTCCCTGCCCAAGCTGAAGGGGGAGAAGAGCCTGTCAGTGATCATAATTAAACATCAAGAAGCTTAGTTCAGAATTAGCAAATATAAGTGAGGCAAAATTGATGAACGTCTATTTGAAGGCTGGGATTTTAATGGAAGGAGTTACCACAGCCTATGTAGTTAGATCCAAGGCTTCCTGTAGCAGCAAAAAAGCTTGAGTTTCCTCTTAAAAAATAACTTTGGCCTCAATGACTACCTGTGCTTGATAGCACGAGATACAAAATCTCAAAATACACTGTGGGCTGCAATGGCTGAAACAATTAATATAGTAAGTTGTTTCATGTAACATTTTCTTCCAAATATTCAGAGCAGGTAATTTTTTATGCTTTCTTTCTTTGGAACCTGAACTTTATTAGTAGTTAGTGTAAGACTTAGCAAGGTCCTTGCTAACTTCAGGTTTGCCTGATTTCCAAAGAGAACATCATCATGGATAAAGTTCTATTGAGGAAGTCTTTCAGAAATGGAACCAGAAAGTTTCATCAGTCCCTGGATGCCTTGCATATGATTGGTGCTGCATGTTAAAATCCATTCGAGAAATCTGTAAGGATTTCTTCTGTAAACACAGTAGCGCACAGACAAGAAAGCTGGCAAAAGTGTTGAGAACATCAGAAGTGCAGAAGGCAATGATTTATATTGATGTTTAAGGCTGGAGAGAAGCATATGATTGTTTTATCAAACATTAGGAGTTTTCCCAGAGAAATTTTGCTGCTTTTGTTGATAAGTGTGCAGCTCACCAGTTGCTTTTCACTCTAGCAAATTATTCCGTTGATTGATAGCTCAGTTAATTTCAGAAGGAGCCTTCTTGATGCAGATGCAGCTGTGAATTCTAATCAAGGGAAGCAATTAACTGCTATCTCTGTGACTGCATGGGAGCCAACTTGAGACCCAAATGTACTGAGAACAGTCCTCAGCAGATAACTGAGTGAAATCCTGCCTAACATTTACTCCCTGTAACATTCCCGTAAGTACTTAAGTATTTAGTAACTGGATTTGTAGGTACTACTTGGTCAAGATTTCTATTTTCATTGTTTTTAATTTTACTACTTGGCAATTGGTAAGGGGGATTAACCAAGGAAGACCTTACACTGTGATTAAGTTAAATAACTGACTCCCACATTTTCAGTCTTTGTGCAATACGAGCATTGTGTGTCCCAGGTGGACTTTCAAACATTGTCCCACAGACTTCAGTGAGAACAAGTTTGATGCCAGTCATGTAAACTCAATGTCAGCATATCAAAAAATATTAGAGTTAAAACTTTTCAGGATTATGTCTTTCTGGTATTCAGATAGAACAGGTAAAATTCTAAAACTCCTGGAACTGCTGATATTGACAATCACACGAGGAAGAAGAAGAAAGCAGGTGTCATTTTTCAGAAGCGATTAACTACAATATAAAAATAGGATCACTGACTAGAGTTGCTAACTTGGTCTATAATATTCATTCACACACCATTTTCACTTTAATGTCAGTTGAATTCTATTCTCACTGAGTGGGAAAAAGAGCAGCAGTTAATTGAAAAAAATGGTGATCAGTTATTTAAGCGAATGAAGAGATAAAATATTTATCTCATCTCATGTGAGGCTAATACAGTAATATCCCTCCTATTCATGTTCTGTGTAAACAAAAATAATTTTCTATAAAAAACAGTACATAAAGAAACAGGGTTCATTAACAGGTATTGAGCATACCTCTTACAACTGCCACCCTTAAATAAAATGAAAACCCAAAATAACCTTCCCTATGACTCGCCCTATATTTTGATTCTCATCATCTCATTTGCATGATGCATTTTCAAACTGATAAGAGAAAGGAACTGTGCCCATGTTTCAAGAGCTGGGGCCTGCCTGGCCTCCAGCTGTTCCTGATCTCACAAATTACAAGGCTACAATCTGGCAAATTCAGATTGACCAGAACAGCTGAATTGTACTGGCTTAGAATTGAACTAAAGGAATTAAGGCTTGATGAATGTTTTAATCTGACAGCAGAAGGAAATGGTTATTGCTTCTCCTTTTTTTAGTCATCAGAGAAAAGTTTAGGAAGTGTTCAAGTATGCTTGGGGCAATTTAAGAATGCACATAAATATACTCATTGACATGCCTGTGGGTACTGCTGCTTGGTGATTCCCTAAAATTGCTTATCAAATATTTTTAAAGAATTTTTCCCTTTTTCCAGAACAGGTTGAAGATAGGGTTAATAGAGATATTTCATTTATTCCAGAAGAAAGTACCTTGATGTGTAAAGCTAATCTTGCTTTTGGAGCAGAGGTGAGGGAAATTGCTGCCATTTAACCATGACTTTCTTTTGTATAAAGTGAAGCCTTTGCTTAGGCAACTGGAATATTCCTGCTCATTGAAATCGAGTTTAGGATTGCTGGTTTCTGGAGATGTGGTGAGACTGCTCTGGCACTGGTTGGCTGAGCACTGCATTATTTCTGCTGCTCCCTGCAGCTCCTTTTAGCAAAGCAGCTCCTTCTTTTGCATTCAGAACTCACACCTGGCTCACCTGGCAATTTAAAAGGAGATTTCTAATGAGGTAGGAAGGAAGTTTGAGGTTTAAAAATCCATTCATCACGGGCAAGCGGTTTGAGCACTGAAATGAGCTAGGGACTTCTTGAACCTAAAATCTACACTGAAACACCCAAAATCTCCACTAAAACACCAAAAAAGGCCTCAAACCCTGCTTGAGATTCCAGGGATTCCTGGGGGTGAAAACCTGGGATAAGGCTGGGAAAAAGTACAGGCAGATAATCCGACTTGAAATGGCTAAAAAAACCTCCATTAATGCAATAAAAATTGCCCAAAAGTCCTAAAATTGGCACTAAAAAAAACCCCAAAAAATGGTCCCAAAACCCAGCCATATTCCAGGGATTTCTGAGAAAAAAAATGGGAAAAAAGCTGGGAAAAAACATCTGGAGAAAGTCACATGTTGAATGAACTCCCCCCAAAAAAAAACCTAAAAATTACCATTAAAGTAATAAAATCTGCACTAAACCACCCCAAATCTACCAGAATTCCAAGGATTTCTGGGAAATATCTTAGGAAGAACTCCTAAAAAATCCATGCAAAAATTTGGGGTATTCAGAAGGCAGCAGTTGGAAAGAGCCACATTTCATTTAGAAGAGGCCAAAGAAGAGCTGTTCTCTTTCCTCTCATAGATATCAAACTGCAAAACTTCCCCTCTAACGTGCCATAATACCCATCCAGGTTTTTGTGTGAGGCAAATTGTGTGATGTCAGTTACACAGAGGAAAGCAGGCAGGATGGAAAAAGGCAAGCTTTTAAAGTCTGCCAAATTTTGTCCTATTCATGCAAAGTTAAAATTAATTGCCTTTGGATCAGTATTACATTAATTGTGAAGGCTGCTTCTCTGGTTTCAGCTTTTAATAATCAAGATAGCTTTCCAAGAGTTCACTCTGCATCCAGCTCTTTAACTTAGTTCTGTTTGGAAAACTGATTCTGGAAAAACTCAGCATTCTAAAGCCAATATTGTACTGGGGCAAGCTCTGCTGAAGGCAAAAAAATACCACTGGTGCAAATTTGAGCTAACTTTTGAACTGTCCCTTTATAAATAATTTGTGTGTGCCAGCCCACCAGTAGGTGGGTCAGAAATGCTCTTTTCATATGGTTACTTGAAAGTATAAGTGCACCAATGATTTTAGACACACAGACACTGATGATGTTTATGATAAATTTTGCTTCCTACTTGCTGTGACTAATGTTTACCTCATTGCTTTTTCAAAAAGAAAAAAAAATCTTCCCCTAAATCCGTTATGTTTTATTTACCATCCTGGCACAGAAGAACTTTCAAGATGATAGGAATAATTTCGGGATAGCAAAATGCCACAGTGGGGTTTTTTATTTCACCAAACAAAGAGAGAAATATTTTAAGTGTGAAATACTTGGTCAAGATGTACTTCCATACCCAAATAAATTCCCTGTGTTTGCCAAAAAACCAAAAAACAAACAAACAAAAAAAACCAAAAAAAAAAAACCAAAAAAAAAAAACCTGTAGAACAAAAGAAAGTTTGGAATGAATAAAAAGTTCAATAGGAGTAGATGCTATCAGAGCTCCTCCTTTACTTAAAAGGAACATATAAAACCTTTTGTAGTGTTCCTATAAACTCTTAGAGGACACCAGCTTCTCAGAAGATCCTTCTGTCTGGAATGTGGTCTGCATGGCCAGCGACTCCCCAGCTGGAAGAGCCTGAGCACCTCACTTTTAAGCTCCCATCTCCTTGGCTTTCAGCAGCACTGGGGATTTCAGAGCCTGTAGCAGTGGCCCAGGCACACTCAGTATTGTCAGTGGCAGAGGTGACATTTCTCCTACTCCCCACCTCCGGCAGTTTGCTCGGTGACACAATCACTGCTCCCTCACTTGTGTCAAGGGGCACAGCCAGGCCTTGAGTGGTGCCACAGAGCTCTGCTTAGCAACAAACACACATTATTCAGATTTTTTTAATTACTGCTGCACCCACAGCTGACTTCTTTCTAACCAGCTGGATCTGAGCATACCTTTATTTCTTGCAGTTGCCAAACTGACAGACAAGAGATGTGTAAAATCTGTAACTTCTGATGTTCTCAGTCTTTCCCTTTTAATAATGAAAAACTCCTACATATTTTGAATGGAATATTGACATCTGTTTTGACAGTGTTGGCTAAGTGTTTTCATAGTAATTATTCTTGAAAAAGGAAAAGCAGTTTGAAATGCAGCTCTAGGCTGGGTTCCAAGGGGGATAATTACATGCTACCTCCCTTTAATCCCCCTCCAGCATTGTTTCCTCTGATGTTCCTTAGCTGCTGGCTTTAAACCATTGCTCTGCTGCTCAGCAGAGCCCCTGCTCCTTTCAGAGATGGGTACTCATCTTTGCACATCATTATGTTAGTCAAGGAGTCCTGTAGTTCCAAACTTGCTCAGTTTTGGTCCCCATACCTCAGGGCAGAGCACGGCTGATCCGAGCAAATCCTCCTGCAGCTCTTGCCAGGTGGAATTCCAGCACACCTCAGGTTGGAAGGCACCCCTGAGATCAGCACATGTCAGCTCTACTTCCCTTTCTTTAAGGGGACAGGAAACTGAAGTAAACTCTTCAGCATTTATTGAAGTAACCCAGATATTTGATTAACTAGCTGTGGTGGCTTTGAGGCTGCTTTGGCCTGACTGTGCTGTCTAAGGACAGGACAAACTGCAGATGGCTCCCAGTGTCACTGACCAGGACAGGTCACACAGGGTGTCCAGAGAACTGATTGATTCTGCCTGCTCAAAAATACCAGCATCTCTCTCACACTTGCTTAGTCTGGCCAACACATGAATGAAAATTACTTTGAATTTTTTTATCCACAAGGACTGCTTGAGAAAGGAAGCATCTTTCTTTCTCTGTGGTTTAGCCTCTCTATCAGTACCTAGTCTCCAGAAACAAAAATATTCTTGGTTCTGTGGCACCTCCCCTCTGTTTCACTGCTGAGATGAGAGTCTTGCAGCTATCTCAGGGTGAGAAAGGCTGTTTTGTTGCCTTCAGCCAAATCAGTAGCCTTGTTTTCAGAACAAAAAGTCACTGATGGGAGTAACAGTTCTTTTTGGTGAGAACTGAGCTTGGTTCCAGTGTAACGCTTGTGATAAACGTCGCCTCCGTGGTTCCACTGAACCAAAACAACTTGGAAATGCCAGGCAATCAGAATGCAAACAGTGAAGATTAGACTGTATTGGGGGGAAAAAAAGAAAAAACTGAATAGAGATAACTAAATTGCAGTTGAGGCAGGTCAGATTCAGCATAAAACCTGGACCAAAGTCCTATGTTAGCAACTGATAATGCAGGGAAAGGGGACACAACTTTTCTCTTAGGAATTCTCATCCCACTGATGTGGCATGGACTTGTCTCCTCCAGAAAGCTTTGCTATCTTTTTTTCCCTTCTATTTACTGGAGGCAGGGAGAACAAAACAGACTTGAGAATTGTAGTGCAGATGGTGTGGCAGAATGGGGAGGATGAGCTGGTCAAGTTAGTGTTTACTTCTTTTGGAAATGAGCAGGGAGTTCAAAAGGAAAAAACAGCTCCCTCAATATTGGGCCTTGTTACTGTCTTTTAAACCCTCCACTGAACCTGCTGACCTTTTTGTAAGTTTGTGAAACCACTTCCCAAGCTGTGGCAGATCATTGATTGTTGTGGCTGTGTCACAGTAATCAATGCTATAAGGTTCTGCTCACCTCTGTCTCTCTTTTCACAGTAGTTTTGCTGGGATAAAGTGCCCTGTACATTGAACTGTGAATCTGGGGATATGGGTAAAGCCACTGCTGCTCAGTGACCTCCACAGCTACACTGGTTTATATGTACAGTAATTTCACGATTACAAGCCGCACCATTTTGTCTAAAATTTTGGTCTGAACCCGAAGTGCGGCTTATAATCAGGTGCGGCTTATATATGGACAAAGAACAAAAAGTTGCTGTTTTAGGAGGACAGGTGTCTGCTGAGAAANGCAGGAGCTTCTCTTTGAAATGGAGAATGTAAAACCCCTCCCTCCAAATTATTATAATTTTGAAATCAAGGGGCTTTCAGGCAAAAATACGGGAATTAGGAATAACAGTTCTTTGCTAGGGAAATTAAAATAGAAATACAATGCTACAAAGAAACAAACTCCAAACCCTGACAAAGTCAGAGTACAACCTGACACCCCGTCAG
>PYHW01010122.1:1283779-1302734 GCA_013186435.1 Turdus rufiventris | reverse complement strand
CCTCAACAGATGGTGATAGAATAGATACCTTTTATCACACTCTGTATTGTAACGTGCGGCTTATAATCAGGTGTAGCTTATATATGGACAAAGAATGAAAAGTTTCCGACACCCGGAAGTGCGGCTTATACTCGGTGCGGCTTATAATCGTGAAATTACTGTACATAAATACAGTAATTTCACGAATATAAGCTGCACCATTTTGACTAAAATTTTAGTCTGAACCCAAAGTGCGGCTTATAATCAGGTGCGGCTTATGTAGGGACAAAAGAACAAAAAGTTACCAACACCTGGGAGTGCGGCTTATACTCGGTGCGGCTTATAATCGTGAAATTACTGTATATGGATATTTGGTTGATAGCCTGATCCACTAAGGTGTTGGGCACTGTAAAGGGTGCAGGAGAATAATCCAACATTCACAGGGACTAAGCAGAGTGTAAAATGGGAAGGGACACTCAAGAGTTGGTATTCTGCGTTTCAGGAGTAGTTTACTGAAGAATCACATTTGGTCCCAGATGTGAAGTGAATTTAACATGCACAAAAAATTGTCACTTGAAGACCAGAGACAAAGTTTAAGCACATTAGTGGTCTGATTGGCAGAGTGTAAGAAAATGGGAATTTTCCAGAGAATGTGTTCTTAATAGAGAGGACAAAGTAGCATGGGTTGGAAGACAAATCTGGTTCCTAATATAAATGCCAAAATAGAAAAACTTGCTGGAGAAAAGGGAAAATTACAGCATGTGTACATAGAACACCATCAGAGTGATAATACTGTCAATCAAATCAGTGTGTGATGGCTGATTCCATGGCTGTGGAGTTATTGACATAACATAGGAGTAATAAAACCTTTTGCAGTTATTTGGAAATTAACTTTACCACATTTTAATATTATTCAAATGTGTAATTTACTTGGGTTTTACTTCATTTGTTAACAGAAGGCATCTAGAGAATGCAAAATGAAATTTTTGTTAGCTCCAACCATAATGAGTCATTTGTAAACAAGCATAAAAGCTTAGAGACATAAATATATCATTTTGACATCAATCCTAAAGTTCTTTGAGACTGATTCTTTGACTACTCTGAATTTCTGTGGCCTCAGAGATCTGACTTTGGATTTTCAGTCAGAAGTTTATGGGAGGCATTTTAAGAAAAAGTACAGCCAGGGGAGTTTTACTCTCAGCATGATTTATCTTATATGAGGGGTTTTATAATCTTCATTACAAGCTATATACCTTTCCAGGCTCTGATAATGAACACTGCGTATCCAGAAATAACAGTTCACAGTGGTTTTAGTTCATGGAGAGGTTAATGAGTTTGAAATCTGAGAGTGAATATCCATGTTCAGACCAAAACTGACATGCACACACCAACAACCACTTGTGTCTGCCTACACACACACACCTGAAACAATAAATTGTAAATTTGTTTTTTAATTTAAAAACTTTGCAAAGGCCTATTTTTATATTTTCTAAACCCAGTAATATTCTTTTTAGTTTGAAATTGTTCTCACAGCTCCTGATTCAATCAAAATTTGTTAAAATCTGCATATAATAATACTAATTTCTCAGTTCCACATGGGAAGATTTCTGGAATCTCAAGCATAGTCTTAGAAGTTCCCCACCTACTTTTGCTTTCCAATTTTAATAATTAAGTGTAGTGTGGGGTGTTGTCCTGATTTGCTGCACTAGGAAGATTATGACAAAAAATTCCTTTAATTTCAATGTTATGGGTGATAAGTTACTTAATTGCAAGCCTTGCTAAATCATAAACTGTTCATGATATTCTGAGTGTCACTGGATGGAGTTCAAAGTGCACAAATGTACCTGAAAACAAAATTAAGGCACAAAACTAAGGTTTACTGGTTGTTCCTTTATATTCTCTGCTTCAGAGGCCCCTTTGCAGAAAGAAATGCAAACCCCTTTTCAGAGCAGAGGAGTCAGAATCCTGCAAACCTGCTGTGACCAGTGATTAACTGGGAAAGGAAACAGAGGAACTGATTGCATCTTTTGCTCCCACAAATAGACTGTGTGAGAATTGTGAACTTTTGTCTTGTGGATCCTGATGTTTGACCTTCTTGTTATGTACAGCAAGTAAGGAAATAGGTTTTTGGTTTTATTAGCATGATTTCAGGGCACCTCTACTATTTAACTCATATAGCCTCATTTATCACAAGCTTTATAAAATACTGAGCTTTGGTAGCATTCAGAGCTCCAAATTCCAGAAAGCATTGCCGTGGGCCTGTCAATATAGATGCAAAACTGTGTTCCTGGTCTTCCAAAACATTTTTTTACAAAGTCACTGTGAAAGCTGGACATGTCTGGAATGCAGTATTTGGCAATTGACTTCCATCATTCCTCAGTTTTCAAGCACAAAGAGCCCTTTTGGCTGCTTGGTGTGATATGCTAAGCCCACCTCTTAGGCAATGCCCAGATGCAGCACTGTGCAATATTCACATCAGTAAAAATGGTGTGAACCCTGGGACCTACTGGGCAGAGCCACCGTGTCTGTGCAGCTCCCCAGCCAGCCTGAGCCACTGACTCAGGAACTGAAAATGGGACTGGGATGCTCAAAAAAAGGGCCCCAGCATTACCAGTGGCAGTTTGGGAAGATGGAGTTGATGGGATTTTCTGGACTTTGGTTTCTGATCTTACAGTGTTTTAATGGAGCACAAAATATGAACACCAAGTTTTCAGTGAGTTTTTGAAACCTCTGGGTAGTTTCTTCCTGATCAGATGGAAATCATTAGATCATTCAGATGGAAGAAGACATGTTAGATACAAATTCGAGTATTTTCCTAGCAGTTTTTGCCTTTTTGTTACCTGGGTTTTTTATAGATTCTGTATCTATTGAAGGGTTGGAGGAGCACTGGCATTGCTTTTTAGAGCCTGGGATATCTCGGGTTTCCCATTCTGGGTAACTGTTTTTGTTGTTTCTGAAAGCAAGCATCATGAGAGCTGAATACCCAGTGTGCCAGCCTGTTCTGAAAATAGCAATTTTCTGCTGAAATACTGATGATAGAGGACAGACATTGAGTAACAGAGACAGATGGACAAGGAGAATGTGCAAAAGCTACAAGAGCAACTATTTAGAAAAGTTGACAGCTATAAATATAACACATTGAAAATTAATTTGCAATGTTCAGCCTGTCTCTCCCACTTTTCTGTCTGGGACCTATGTTAACATTATACACTTAAGACATTATATCATTATTCTTATTTTAATGCATTTCATGCCGATAGATTTAATATAAACCGAGGTGCTGACAGGAGCTTCAGTTTAAACAGGTTTAAATGTGAATTTGACTTTATGATTCTCATCAGGGAAAAAGACTAAACAGTTTAGTTGATTAAATTTTCTTAAAGCTGCAGCTAAATATAATGAAAGCCATTTGTGCATTTTTTTGCAGGAAAATTGAGTGGCTCAATGTTAGTGACTGACAGCTTGGTGAAATGAATTCTTTTCTTGTGAAACAGAGTCAAAACAGTTTCTATTTTTCATAAACTTCTGCAAGGTAGTTTCAATTTTCTGATTTTCAGAGGAAGGATAGCTTGCCCATTTAAGAGTGGGCTTGTTAGACCAAACTATATATGTCAAATTACTAAAAATACAGATCGTACCAGATATTCCTTAGATATTTTGTTTTCTTGTGCTATGGACATCACAGTGATCAATCTTTTTCTTCCTTTTATTTTTTTATTTTTTTTTTTAAATTAAATTTCTCCTTTTAAAATTTTATTTCTGAAGTGTTGTGATTAGGTAAAGCCTGGAGCTCTGACTCAGCCTGAATACCTATTCAAGCATGGACCAATTTCCAAGCAGGGTTTATCAAATGAAAATGGTGGTGGTGTGAACCACCAAATAAATAATAGCTCAAGCTCTGGCTAAAGCTGATATATGTTTACTAGAGGTTACTTTTGCACAGGAAAATTGTCGTGTTCCTGCTCTGCAACAAAGCCATTTAAATTATGTTTAAGGGAAATACTGTATCCATATGCAGACTTCTTTGTAATCTTTTCCCTGGAGCAGGATCTGAGTGTGTGCAGATGCATTTCCATGTCATTGCCATGGAAATATCACCCCCAGGATTCCCAGTTGCGCTGTGGTTTCTCAGTGTTGGGGATTGCCCATCACAGGTGAGGACATCCTTGCTCACAGGTAACTTTGGGACCAAAAACCAGAGGTGTTGGTCCAAGGCTGAACACCTGGGAAGGGTAAGAGCCACCTGACCAGTCCAAGGGATCCCAGACTGCTCCACACACAAATTGGTTTTTTACGAGTGGAACTAATTCTAGGAATGCTTCAGCTTTATTTTTGGTCAGAAGGTGATTCAGCCTCTTCCTGTTCTTGCAAATTACAGAAATACGCCTTCACAAAAACTCAATCCTTTCTGACATGTTCTTAGGGATTATTTAATATTCTTGGCTCCAGTGTGGTATTTCATAGGACAGGAACTGGGAGACAAATGCTCTCTGTCTTTGTACGGGTTGTTCTTGAAGAGAAATCAGATTAGACATCACAGCCTGTGTTGCTTTTCAGTGCACTCTAGCAAACTTGCAACATCTTGCTTCAAGTTTGTTTGACATCTTTTGCCCCACTGGTGTTAAAAGTCATGCAAGTCCACGGATGTTAACTTTGGAAAAGAACTTTGCATAATAAATCCATTTAAATGATGTTCCTGGTTAAGTGATAACGCTGGTAACTGTTCAGTTCAAATACTTGGCCACTGGTTCCCTGTGACATCATGAGAAATCACATCCCTGCTCTGTGCCTCAGTTTCCCCTCACCACTCTGTCTTCTGATCTGCCCACACCTTGTGTTTGGAGCAAATTTAGAAACTTAGAGAAAGAAGAGCAAAACTGCTTTACTTTGAGTGTGTTTTAACTTATTAGTTAATATTCCTTTTTCCTATAGCTAGACTTATGTAGAAAATAAGGGAAATTCTCATGCCTGGTGTGTCAAACTCAGTTTTGTTGGTGACCAAGAATCTGCATTTAGGTGGACATTGAAAAATCTTTCAGATGTGTTTTCAAATTTTCTTATGTTCCACCTGCCTGCATTCCAACTATCACACTGAGCAACAGAATCTCAGCTGTTTTTTCACCAACTCAAACACTTATTTTTAGCTCTGTCATCCTCTAATTTTTAAGGCATATTTTTGGCACCAGATCATTCACTTCTTGGCCATTTTTTGAGCATAAAATAAGACCACAGCAGCTTCCACACTTGCCAGGCCTGCAATAGGAAGTATCCTCAGGGATAACTTTCTCAAAATTTGGAAACATATCCCTCTGGTGTCACTAGATTGCAAGTTTCCAAGGATATCTTTGGACAGTCTCACTATTAGATTTATTCAGAAAGTCAAAGAGGTCAGAGAGTGCATGGGAAAGAGGAGCAGTAGGAGCAGTAAAGGCTACCAGATGTAAGGGTTCACTGCAGTGAGAGACTTCATCCCAATGAAAATGGCCCCAGAACCAACACTTGGACTGTGGCCTTACAACTTTTCCAGGAATTATAAGTTACAAATCTTGTTGATGCCACCATGTACCTAATTCAAATTTGACTGAAACCTGTGTGAGTGGCTTGAAAGGTGATGAGCCTCCAGAGCCTCCCTCTGCTCAGCTGGGCATTGCAACACACGTGGGGAGGAGCAGCTCTGCCTGACAGGGACCTGGAGGTGACATTGGCTCAGAGGCACCAACACAGGACAGGAATGATGTGCTTTCTGCTGGAGAATACATGAATTTAATCAGGCCTTGTTTTTTTAATAATAGCATTCATTTATATGTTCACTTATTACCAGAGAAAGCGTGAAAAATCTGGCAAGGGAACCTCAGTGGTAAATGGGTTTTGTCTTGCATAAAATGACCATCTCTGTGTCAGCTATCAAAGCTGTGAAAGCATGCTTGGAGCCACCCCAAATATAACATTGCTATTGACTTCCTCTTCACTTAGCTGTAGTTGCCTCATGAACTGGAATGTGCAACTCCAACTGGCTTCCTCGGAGGACAGAAATCTCCTGTTCTTGCCATACAGAATAAAATAATAAGTAGTAAATAAACGAAACCTTTTTCATTATAAGGAAATTCTTTCTGTGAAGACTTTCTTGTGGAAAGTAATAGATACAGGATTTTAAAAAGGAGAGCAAGAATGACCTGCATTTAATGACAAGGCATTAAAATATTTGCTTGAATCCAATCCACCCACTCATTTGTAAAACATGCAGTGAAATAGATCTGAAACAAAGGGCAATAAAGATAAACAGCTGGATACTGAACAATTAGCAATACAATTGGTCATGAATACTTCTTTTCTCTGTTTGTAAAGTTTTTGTGAAAAAGAGAATCATATTGTGCGGCTTTTTAAAATGCGTTCTCAGGAACATGTAATTCAGAAATGTGTTGGGCTACGTGTTTGTATCTGCAATATCTTCTCTGACAGCAAAGACCACACAGACTGCTTTGGGATGTAGAGCCATTCTATTTTGTTCTTTTGAATTATTTCTAAGTGTTAAAATTTGTGCAATACCTAGTGTAAAGAAGCACAGACTGGAAGGACTGCAGAGGGCATGGATTTTTAGATCATGTTAAGCTCTTTCAGACATGGATTTTTACATGTACATGTTAGTATGTAAGAAGTACAAAAGCAATGTCTTGGATTGTTTTGCTGGCATTCCCCCTTACAATCCTTTTGTAATTGATGCAAAGACTTGAAAAAAAATCAGCAGGGGTTTTCCTACAATCAGTGCAGAGAAATGGCCAGGGAAGTTCTGTTCCATGTACCTACCTCAGGTGAGAGGAATTGGAGACTAAAATGTCTGGCTATGATTGCTTCATTTCCAAACCTGTACTGGCTAAGGAGTAAACTTGGGATATTTGTGGAGAAAGGATATTTCTGATCAAGAAGCTTGTCTCAGTTTAAGGATAGGGAGCCCTCCTTAATCCAGCAGTGAATGCAATAATTATATTGAGAGCAAACGTGTTAAAAACAATATAACAGAATTTTAAGACCTGTCATTACTACAGCCATGAGTCCATGAAAGTATTCCATCAGATGCTTTCATTTTTAATGAAAGCAATTCAATGAAAATACTCATATTTATGCCTAGTGTGGCATCAGAGGCAGAGGTGGTCACAAATTTCAGGCAAGAAACCTTATGAAAACAACAAGCTCGTACACAGACGTGACGGTAGAAACTGCAGGGTTTATTTTATAAGCATTCACTTAAGCACTGCACAACAAAAATGTAACACTTCCCTGTTGCTATTCTCACATTTCATAACAGAGTACAGAGAATTCCATTTTGATGTTCTCAGAATTGATGTGATGTCTGCATTGAAGAGAGTTTGTAATGCACTGCTCTGTTGGGGTGAAGGAAATCATCACTTTCGTGTTTGTGGGACTCCAACAACCCTTTTGAACAGGATCCCATGCTGCTGCTGGTGCTGTTTAGGAGCTGGACCAGGAAATACGCTGTTACTTCTTGGCTTCAGAAAACTGGGAAAGCATGTGCATTTCTGGATCTGTTCTTTCCTGCCAGCAGCCTTTGGTGTGAGGTTTTCTTTTATCCTTTTAAAATGAAAAAAACAAATATTTTGCAATCCTTTCCCATTGACTTAATGAAAACCATGCACACCTTAACTTCCCCATCTCCATGGGGTGTGGTGAAGGTTAGAGGTCTTTCCTCATCCCACAGGTCTGATGTTAATGTAGGGTTTCCAGAGAGGAGTTTAGACTTTTTTTTCTTCTACATAGGACTTCCTCTTTATACTGCAAACAATCAAAAGTTTAAATTTTCAGATTGTGGCTATCTCTGATCAGACAGACTGAACATTGCTGTCTACCAAGACCTCTTAAAAGTTCTCCCTTTTCTAAAGATCATTTTCCAAACAAACTGTTTAGATTTCAATTACAAACTGGGGTTCAGCCAAACACAGCTGGCTGCTCTGGGACAGTGAGATCTTCCTGGACCACATTTCTCAGCAATACTGGGAGCCAGGGATTAAAGTCACTTTCCATCCACACAGGCAACCACAAGTGGCCTGAAGACTTTAGGTATCTTCACAAATGGAATTTATGCTACACAAATTATTTCCTTGCTCCAGTTCTGATGGATAAGATGACTATTGAAATGAAAGCCATGTATTTTCAATCAAATTCAATCCTTACTGAAGTTACTTGCAATAATTATATAAATCTAACTTTTTATAACAGAATTTATTGTAATAGTTACAAAAAATTTAAGCATGTCTGTCATGAGCAAGATTTGATACAACCAAATTTTTGTTTGCTAGTTCAACTGAGCAAACAGAGAATGTAAGCAGCCTTTTCATCCTCTGCTTCTGTGTCCTGTGAACTATGTAATCAAGAATTCCACCCTGAAATAAACACGTATCAGCAATTTACTAAATGTGCAAACAGCTTCTAATGCTGTGTGTGTTTAATTTTAGTCACAGGAGCACTTCTGTAGAGGATTCATGTAGATATATAAGGCTTAATTCAGAGAAAGACGGTCTTTTACACTTGTATTGAATTGCCAAAGTGAAATCCCATGTTTATCAGAAGTGGAAATGCAGGTTCTAGACCATGTGAAATATCAGTTTGTGGAAACATCCCCTTGTTCTTCTGTGTGACTGATACAAATACTTCAGCAATTATATAAATACTGGCTGCCTCAGTAAAGAAATGTACAGGCTAAATTCAGTAAATAATTACAGTAATTTTACGACTATAAGGCGCACCCTTTTGACTAAAATTTTGGCCCTAACCCGGAAGTGCGCCTTATAGTCCGGTGCGCCTTATATATGGACAAAGTTCAGAAATTTGCCAACCCGGAAGTGTGAGCCGTGAGCCACGGGGGGAGCCGGCAGGACCGCGCCCGCTGGGTGCAAGTGGGGCCGTGGTGCCGTGGTACCGCAGCAGCCGGGTGGAGGTGGGCCCATAGGGCCATGGTGCCGCAGCTGCTGGGTTGAGGCAGGGCCATGGCCAGCAACCGCACAGGGGGAGCTGGTGGCAAATCCTCGCTGCAAAAAAAAAAGTGCGCCTTATAGTCCAGTGCGCCTTAGATATCGGCAAAAGTTCGAAAATTTGCTGACACCCGGAAGTGCATTTTATAATCCGGTGCGTCTTACAGTCGTGAAATTACTGTACAAGTTTTATCATGTCTGTAAGAGCTGAAATAAAAATCTCCTATTTGGAGTAGGGATGTGTATTTTCATAGGTTTACTCATTTCTGCTAGGATGTTTTATGATTATGCAGGCAGGTTACCTGAACATCACATGGAAGGGGATTATCAGAGGATCTGGATACTGCCAACCACAATGAGTAAAAAACTTCCCAAGGTGGAAGTGCAGTTCATCCTGTTTGAATGCACCTCTGGAATACGACAGGCTTCTTTGTGGGTAGCTCCTTTCTCAGAACCACAGCTTACAGAACTGGAAATGTCCCTATCTGTTCTGCTAAAGAACACATCCAAATGCTTTTTTCCCAGTGTGGAACACAGCCTCTCTCAGCCTTTGATGAGCCCCAGACACTTGTTCAACACTACTATTAAAGAGCTTCCAGCAGAACATCTTATGCCTGTGTAAGCAAACAATTTGTCAAGCAGGAAAGAATGATTTTGGTCCTCTGCCATGTGCTTGTTTGAAGGCCTGTCCCACTTGCAGCACAAAGTGCTTAATTCTGCACTTAAGGGGACAGAAGAGATTGTTGCCAGAATTGCTATCTCTATTGCCATGCTATTTGTTTTCATTGCAATAGTTCTGCAATGAGGTTTTGCAGCTTTACGCTCCCCAGAAAAAAATTAAAATATAGGCTACCATAAAAAAGGAGGCTCAAGACATCTGAGCAGAGTCAGGCAAAGCTGTTCTCGTTTGCATATTTTTAGTTTGAAAATCTGTATTTCTTTCTTCTACTCTGAAATAGCACTTGGGAGGGATGTGTGGAGCATCAGTCAGTCAGGTATTCAGACAGAAGTGCAGAGTGAGGCTGCAGAGAGACAGAGAAATGCTTTGCTGATATCGATAGAAGATCTCTCATTTGTTACAAGAAATGCTAAATTATTTTTGAGAGCAGAGCATTCATGACTCATTGCTCAGGATCACTATGAGCAAAGCATTCCGTGGTCCTGCTCCCAGAGGCCTTATGTGAAATGTGAAAGAAACATCAGCAGAGTAGTTAGAGACCAGAAAGAAGATGAGGGAGATGCTATGGCTCAGTGAGGAGTGCAATTTACCTATAAAATACGTTTCAACATCCCATGAGCAGATGAGGCAGCGTGGGGAGCTCAGCAGACCCAGCTCTGGCATTTCACAGAAATGTTCCTGTTAAGGAATTAAGCAGGAACATATCTTGGGTTACAGGAATTTCTTGGTCAGAATGGGATAACCCCTTTAGTAACCCGGTGCTTTTGCAAGGTTTGACCTAAGATGTTAATGACCAGATAAATGTTCTTCAAAAAGTCTCAGGATGGTGTTGTTTGAGAGAGTAGAGTGGATCAAATACTGTTGTATGGTCCCATAACAATTATCTATTTTGGACCTTCCTACTGATTTATGAATGTTTGGCTTTCTAATAGACAATTAGTTTTAAATACCCACTATTTCCTAACTGGTTATGGGGAGATAGATAGATAGATAGATAGATAGATAGATAGATAGATAGATAGATAACCTAGATATATAGACAGATAGACACACGTATGTCTTTTTTCCATACTTTCTTCCTTTTCAGATTTTTTTCTGAGCTCTGGGTATGTTGAGATGTTTTTAGGCAGAAACCTACAATATTACATTTATGATTAATCAATAAAAGGATTTCTGCTTTTTTGTAGAATATGCAAATTGTCTTTGAGGGTCAGCGTGACTGGTGTGGTTCTCAATTGAAAAACACAAATATACTGTTAGCTGCCATAAAACAAAACCAAAGCCTTACATGAAAAAAAGAAATCAATAAACAGTATTTAATACAGGCACATGGAAGATATTTGCATGTTTCTTTGTGGCTACACCTAATAATAAATAGATTTTCATAACTGTTAGAAAGATGCTGCTGTAACGTGTTAGAACTGACAATATCCATTTATCAGGATTGGTAAATAAATAGATTTTCATAGCTGTTAGAAAGATGCTGCTGTAATGTGTGTTAGAACTGAGAAGGCCGTTTACCAGGATTGGGTGGGGTCATTTCTCAGCCAGAACTGCTGTTCTCTGCACTCACCACTTTGGTGTTGTACATCAGACTCGCTTTGCAGAGCAGACTTGGAAAGGCTCCAGCCTCTCACAAGACAGGATGATCAAGCTGTCCTAATTAGGACTTTAATGCCAAGTGCTCCCTGGGCTTGCCCCCTGTCCATCCCCTGGAGAGGGTTTGCAGCCCCTGCACTGAGGAATTCAGTGCGTGTTATTGGCATACAGCTTTTCTTCATCTTCTTTCCTCTCCTTGACTATAAATACCGTTTTAAAAACCACTCATATTCATATGACTTGTTTCAGAGAGTAATACTCATCAGGTGTTCCCTCTTCTGAAATGCTTTCCTGCTAGAACTGCTCAGTGGTTGTTCTCCTGTTCTCCTATGCTTACTTTTCCAATCTGTTTGTATTCCAGTGCCCCATCTTTCTCCCAGATCCTTTTTGGAAAGCAAAAAGCAGTGAGTCCTGACTGAACCACACATTTTAGCAAATGACTGACCCCTTCCTTGGCATTCAGCTCGGGGAAGAGATTGAAAGGACCTCCCTGACTGTGAAATGAGAGACAGAGGAGAGACCCCTGGACCTCATGGAGTAAGAGCTTGACTAAGTGGGAATTAAAGGAAGCACAGTAATGATTCCTGGGGGCTAGTGCTGTGTGGATCAAGCATTTTTGTCAGTTTGAACAGTTCCTGCACTACACAGGCAGCACAAGCAGTGTTCTCTCTTTGGAATGCTTTGTAGCTGGGATCCTGCCAAGTAGCTACTGGAGAAATAATTATATAAATCCCATCACTTCAGGTGGATGTGCCTCAGGTAGGTGCACTTCAAATAAAAGTGTGTAGCATCCCTCATTGCACAGCATCTCAGCAACCCTTGTGACCTAGACGTGTCTCTGCATCACACTTTCAGTGCAACTGGGAAATTACAGTGCTGAAACTGAAGCTCATTTTGGCATTGGTGCAGATGGAATCATTACCAAAGAAAAGTTCCTGTGTGTTTGCAGTATCTCTGGGCATAAGCACAGAATCACTGCTTGTTGCACATTGGCTTTCTGAACCAAAGAGCTAAACTTCAACTCCCTGTCTGCCAAACTCAGGGAATTTGGATTGGAAGTGAAGCTGCACATACATTAATAATTTTCTTCAGTAACTTGTTTATTCATTTCCATTCTGCCACTGCTGGGTCAGAGTTTTTGGCAGGAAAGTACAGTATTTGGCAAAACTCCCACACTCTGTGTGCAGTGTATTTGTGTTGCATATAACACACATGCAGCAGTCTGCACATGCAGCAGTCTGCACAAACACTTGAAATTGGATCAATATGAAGTGATTCAGTGCTTTTGGTAACAGGAGTCTGCACAGTGAGTCCCATTCTCAAAGCTCAGTGTTCAGCAGTTGCCAGTGAAAGAATTACAAGTTTCCCTGCCTACCTGTGAAGCTCAGCTCTTGTTCTGTGCTCTGCAAAGAGCTGGAGCCACTCCTCTGGCTGCCTCAACTGCAGGCAAGGAGCTTCAGCAAATTCAGGTTCAGTTTTTAGAGGCAGATATTTAATTGTCTCCTTCTGTCTTCCTCCAAGAGATGATTCCTGCCAATCACTGAAAGATGGTGTTAAGTTTCATGAGTGCCTCTTGCACTTGTGACAAATTTTCCAGTGGAAACTCCTCTTTCTTGCATTGCCCTGACACTGTGGTGGTGGAGTTTGCTGAAAGGAATGTGCAATTTCTCATTAGCCAGGGTGCCCTGCTCATTTCATTTTACTTAATTTCAGTTTAGGTTTGCTGATAATTGTATTATGGATTAGAGTTTTCAGTTTGCTCTGAATATTCACACACTGCATACTGCAAGAAAGGCTGAAATTTGCAGATTTTACTTCAATGAAAGTCCCCTTGAGAAGGAACATGAATATTCTTATTTCTCCAAAGTCACATTTTTCAGTATTTCTACTATATTTCTTTTTAACACAGACCCCATTCGAGGTGCCCTTTGGCCATATTTATGACATGAGGCAGAACAAGTAGATTTGGTTGTGTATTTTGTAACTGAAGCTAGGCTGCTTCTACCTTATGGAGTAACAGAATGTCTAATTTGACTAATTTAATTTCAACCATTAAAAAAGCAAATGTGGGGAAAACACAGTAATTGACAAAACATAAATTATTATTTCCCTGAAGCCAAAGTGTCTCTATGCAAAAAAAAAAAAGTTATTCTTTGATTAGGGATTCCAGGATTAGGTTTCTCTCTTTTTTTCTTCTGTATTTGTATTTTGGTAATTTTTGGCTTTTACAAATTTTAAGAAAAATGTCTAAGCAAATATATTCAAATTTTTACTCCACAAACACCAACAAAAAATTGTCCATTTCCTTAGACATAAAATAGGAGACTTCTTAAAGATGTTGGGGGTTTTTGTTGTTTTTTTGTGGGGTTTGGGGTTTTATTTTTTTCTACAAAATTTATTAGCCAGGCAGCTATTTCTGATCAAGATACAGCCAAACAAGAAAAGAAAAATCCATTATAAATCCTCTCATTTTCAGTGGACAAAACAAGTAGAAAATAAAGGAAATCTTGTTTAGAGAAGAAAATGTCCTTTGTTTTTATTCTCTACTGACTCTACTGCGTATCTGTTTTTAAACAATTAACAGAGAGTACCAAAACCTCCCTCTTCACAATCAAAATATTCCTGTCTAAACCAAACATGTGAGACTTCTGGTATGAAGCCTTAAGTTCTTTAAACATAATCAACAAACAAGAAATATTTACCTTTTGGCCTGGAATAGAAGATACAGAACTGTGCCACGGAGTTATGCACAGCTTCCCCAGGGATTCTTTGCATTTTACCATTTTGTACTTTACTCTTCAACATTTGCAATTTGAGCCTACTTTTTATCCTGATGTACCTGTGGGTGTGAGGAAGGAACGTTTGAAACATTTGTACTCTGTACGTTCTATGTGCAAGAGAAGAGAGCAAGGAATTTGGAGTGATTCAAGTGCTTGTTAAGTGCCACCTTTTTTTCACAGCCTCGGTTCTCTTTCAATGCAGAATGTGTTCCCATGGCACACAAAGCCACGGCCTGGCCCTCCTGTTCTTTCTGTGTCCCCTGCCAGGAGGTGGTTTTTCTGGATATGGAAAGCTCCAATAATGAACAAATACACACTGCAGCACCACAAGAAAAGTCAGAGGCTGCAACTTTTATTTTACTTCAAGCTGCAGTAGAAAATTCTGAGTTCAGTTTTCAGGCAGCCTGCCAGTTGGATTGAGTTTCATTTAGCCAGGTGGCCCTTCTGAATAAATGCTCATTGCTCTGCCTGGAAGGATGAGTTACAGGTACATTAAATACTTAGGGGTTTGGAGATTTTGTTTTTTAAAAAAGACCAAGGTGGGCAGAGGAGGAAGGGCTTAGAGAAGAGTAGCAGTGACTTTTTCCTGCTGTGGCTTGTGGTGGTGGGTGTCCCTCCTGGCTGGAGCAGTGCCTGGAGCAGGGCCCACCTTCTGGAAAAGGGGATTCTGCACTGAACAGAGATAAACAGTGGCAGAACAGCACGGTCTGTCTGTCTGTCTGTCTGTCAAGGCTGAGCTTTGGCTTCTGCTTTCAGTTTCTGTCTCTAAGAGCTCCTGTCTGCAGCAGCCACCTCAGTGAGTGGGACTGAGAAACACTGAGCATCACTCTGGGCAGGCACAGGGGTGATTACAACAGAGCTAACACAGAAATACAGGGAAAAGGAGCTCAAATGAGAAAAATGGTTGTGATGTTCAGAGATGAGAACCTTGCCTTTTCTCTCACTGGTGATATCAGCTTAGTGGGGAATAACCCAGAGAGTTTTCCTGAAGATCACTGAAATTATTTATTTTTTATAATTATATATTGCACTGCTACATCTTCATTATTGCAAAATCATTTAAAAGGCTGCATGTATGAACTAAAATTCATTCTTCTCCTATGAAACTCATCTATAGAAACATAAAAACATAAGCCAAACATGCATATAGACCCACAACATTTCTAATATGAATTTGATACTCTCTCTGTGTGTATCAGTTACATCCAAACCATATTCCTGGTCCCCAGGTCAGTCACTGCAGTGCTGTAGCCATAGATAACATGTCACACAAACCCCTGGTGAGAGGTTTTGTTCTGCATCTTTTGGGTCTCTCTAACTCTCTAGCTGACTGTAACTGAGTTCTTGCTAATGTTCATCATTTTGGCTGATTTTTATAATCTGTTGTGTTGGCAACTGGTTGTATACTGTGGAGCTTCATTAGGCCAGTGGTGCCTTCTTGACCGCACAATCATATTCCAAAATTTGCACTAAGTCTGAGGACATAACTTTTTGATAATTTCCAACAGTTTATGACCAGGAACACCCCTAAGAGTTGCATTTTGTTCTGTAAATGCCTGTGATGTTTCCCTTTGTTGTATTTTCAGCCAGTTACAGACACACTTGGTGACAATGCAGCGTTTGCCTGGCGTGCAGAAGCTGTGAATCACTTCAGAAGTTCTAGCACAGCTCGTGTTAAAGAACTGCTCCTTCTGCCAGCACTCAGAGTATCTGTCACTTGGGCAAGGTCTGCTTGTATCTATAGCTCATGGTGCAGCAAAATCAGAAAATGCTTCGTGTTGGAAAAAATCAGGGAAGCAATTCTTAAAAGTAATACATCAAACTGAGATATTGCTTTAAAATGAAACTACCAAAAAATGAATTTCAAATCTTTGCTCACTGCAGTGAATGTAATGATCAGTCAGATATTGCAGTAAACTGATATTATTGTAACGTTTTTTGATCTGACACCTTCTCACAAGAACCCATTCTCCCAGTATAGCCCTCTGACATAGAGCTAATTTGGAGAAGATTTGGGAGTATGATGCAATATCAGCTGCGTTTGCACAACTCATCACTGTTTTCATTTGAAATCTCTTGTTAAGACTCATGTTACTGTTTGGAAAGTTACTCAGTTCTTTCATTTTCAAACTTTGAAGCTTTTTAATATGCTGGGAGTGAAAAAGAAGCTGAAGATCATAGAAGGTATTAAACTAGAGTGTTATTCATATCAAATGGAAGATTTCGGGCTAGGGCACTAATTGAAAATTCCGAGTTGACAAGTAAACAGATGATTTTTCTACACATAGAAATAAGAACTTAGAATGCTCACATTATTTTCCTGCTATTTAATTTGGTCTAATAAAACAGTTATCCTGAATCCTTTGTTAAGTTTTTGGAACTAAAATCTTAGCAGTTCATTTAAGCATCTTCAGACACCACCTAGAAAATTATTATCATTTCAGTGTTTAAAAATATGCACATGAGAAGAAAGAATTCTGCGGGAACAGAGAAAGAACCTGAAAAAAACTCATTTGGAAAAAGAAAATTAATTTTCAGCATAATGAGTGTTTTCTTTTTTAAAGAATTTGTTTTGTTGTTGAATTTGTTCCCATACACTATTATATTAAATTTTGTTCTAGTTAAAGCGAAAGCCATCCACTTGTTTTCCATTAGAGATATTGTACATAAAAATATGAAGTAAATTAAATCACCCCTTTCTGCTCTTTCTCTTGAACTCTATTCAGTAAGTCATTTTAAAATCAATAAAATCCTGAAACTCAACCGACATTTTTCAAAATGGTATTTATATGCTTAAAATGCATTTTCTTACCATATACAGTAGTTGAAATGATTCAGTTGCACTTAAAATATTTCTAAAGCGTCCCAAAGAATTCCACGTGAAGTGTTATTCAGATCTGTCAGCATTATAAATCGACTTCATAAAACACCAGTAACTAAAACTGAAAGCACCAGGATTACATCGCACTTGTTCTCTTCACATATTAAAAATCTGTTAAATGACAGTGCATCAGAGAAAAAAAAAATTAACTCCCACACGTGCAATTAACAATTTCATTTTGATACCTGCAGTGGTGACTGCAAAAGCTGAGGCAGTGGGGTTGGTATTCATGGAAATTCAGCAAGGTCTGGGGCAAATGTTAAGTTGAAATGGACAGCATTTTAAATCTGTTTTGCCACTCAGATGTATGTAATCCACAGAGTTCTGACAAAGCCGGGCCTTGCAGACCTTGCAGATTCAGCCCAGAGTTCGACCAGTCAGGTTAAATTTCCTGACCCACTTCTACTCTGATTGTGACCATTGCTCAGAAAAAAAAAACAGAGAAAGGAAAAAAATACACCCATGCACAGGTTTCCAAAAGGATCATCATGGAAGTTAGATTTCTTTAGTGCAAATTCTTTTTCAACCTGTTAAAAAAGAATTAACAAGAGGAAAACATCTTGAACCAAGTCTTCAAGGTTTGATTTTATTATTAAAAATTTAAAAGGTGGTCTTGAGAATGAAAACCACCTTCACTTACAGGACTGAATCTTGTTTGTAGTGAAATCAATTTGAGAGTTTTCTTCTTTTGCTTTAGGTTGGGGATTTTTTCCTCATATGAAAGAAAAGCAGTGCTAAAGCATCTTGTGAGTGCTCAGAGCAGAAAGCTGCAGGAGCCCAGGCAGGAGAGGGAGTGAGAGGTGAGCACGGAGTTGTGAGCGAGCACCAGAGCAGATCCACGCCGCCCCACAGCTCCCCCAGGTCAGGATTTCACCACGGAAATTATCCTGTGGAACCTTATTTTGTGGGACTCTGCAGGGCACTCACCCAGCCCAAGCAGAAACAAAAACTTACTTGGAATTTTAGCTGGGCAAACCCCCAGCCAATCTCACTTGAAACTTCCTTATTTCTTCGCCTGATGGTTTTTAAATACACGAACGCACGTATGCAATACCTTTGTTTTGAACATCTGCTGAGAGATTAAAATAAGATTTTAATTTCTGGTATGCTCTTGATGTTCAAAAAGTGTAGGATAGAGAGCATTATTAGCTATCTGCTGGTTGACAAGGGGGCAGGATTAGGTTTCTTTAAGGGAATTACACTTTTGATGACCCCGCTACATATAAAACATGTTAGCTAATGGGGGTGCAGAGGGGGCAGATTTAAGTGTTTGATCAGGAAATCCTGCATGAGCATATTGGATGGAAATTTGATTAGTAACCTTAGTGACAAGGGGATCAGATCCACTCTCGACATACAATCAGATCTGGCAGTACATGCTTTTTTGTCTCTTTGAAGGAAGGGAACATTTGTACAGAATCAAGGCAGCGTATTGGATAATTTAAAAAGCTGTTACATATTGAAACCTGGAAAATCACCTTTTTTGTTTTATTTTGGAAATATGCTTGCAGTTATCCTGGTGTGTTTTTCCTTAACAAAAAAAAAAAAAAAAAAAAAAAGAAAACCCACCAAACCAAAAGAGGAAAAGAATAAGGCTTTTCAGATTTACTAGAAATAGTTCCAGAAAATAGGCTTTATTTTAAAGTATTTGTATTTTACCTCAGTGTTGTAAAGAATGCTGGAAAAGAACAGAATGGAGAAAAGACATTAGGTTTCCCTAATATTTGTGTAACAGTATCATTATGGTCTTACGCTGGTTGTAAGCATTATATCTGTTGAGCAAGCTGATTTAGTTTTGAAAGACAGTTTATTTTTTTAGGTGACTAAAGCATGCCATCAAGTTTTTAACTAACGTGTTAAAAATAAATATTTCTGTGTTTTGATAGCAAAGTCCTTTTCTTTGTGCTTGGCTTTTGAAAGGAGCTCAGAGTGGCTGCAGGAATCAGGCAGGCTGCCTTTCCTTTGGTGAGGAGTGGAAACTGAGGATGAGGATGTGCTGGGTGAGGAGTGGAAACTGAGGATGAGGATGTGCTGGGTGAGGAGTGGAAACTGA
>PYHW01010122.1:1248544-1283724 GCA_013186435.1 Turdus rufiventris | reverse complement strand
CCAGCCAAGCACCTGGACATGGGGTTTCTTTCGGAAGGACCAAGGCAAACCACAGACCTGCTGCTCAGCAGCACCTTGTGTGTGAAGGAACTGGGAGCATGAATCAGCTCAGGGGGTTCCTGAAGACTCCTCTCTGTGCCTGTGACCCTCTGAGTGTCCTCTGCCCATGTGGGGGACCGTCAGGTCTGGCACATGCAGGGCAGGAAATTTGCTGATAATACCCCACCACAAAGGGAGAAACCAGAGTTCAAAGGCTGCCTCTGCTGCTGACCTTAAGCCAGTAATTTCCTATCTCTTTGCTCCCTGTTCCACTGCCCTACTCTGTTTTGGGTTCCAGTTTTGGAGGTGGGATGGGGGCTTGGAGCATCACCCACATGTCAGCACAGCCTTTAGCATCAGTGGCTGTCGGACTGTGCTGTAGCATCAGGGTGCTACTGCTTTATAAATAAGATTTCACAGGAAATCCTAGCATCACAGCAAGGCAGGCTGTTCCTGTGCTTTAAACTGGATGTAGACTTTAGTTTTCATTTACTTAGGATTTTCATATTTTTAAGGACAGTTTTGCGGAAATTTGGGATGTGAAATCAGCCTTTGAGTTCGAAAAGGAAAAGCACGTCAAACTTTCCAGTGTGTTGTGGAAAAAAATACTCAGAGTATCCTTTTTATATAAAGTCCACTGCTAGAAGTAATTAAGCAATAACATCTGATGACACAAGGACTGTCATCTGTTTAAACTCAAAGAACTGGAAAGTTCAAGGAGCCTGGGTATCAGATAACAGGAATGCTGCGTGGTGCAGCTCCACAGCAGCTCCATTCTCGAGGTGGATGGGAATTAACAATGGAAAGGCTAATTGTTAACAATCTGTGCACTCAAGAAAAAATAGACAACTGGCTTGGGAATGGTTCTGAGCAGCCCCAGGCCTCGGGCTGGCATTGCTCCTGTGATGGAGGTGGGCTGTCTTTGCCTCTCTGCCCACATAAACTACAGGAGAGTCAGGCCCTGTTATCTGAACCCAGGCTGAAGAATTTGCAACTTCTTTTCTAAAAGTTCTTAAATGAGTATTAGCCTTTGCAGTGAGCTTGATGACATTATTTATTTTATACAACAGTCTCATGAGAACAACCAATGGTTTCACTGTAATTAATTCATCTAATAGTTCAAAAATAATACACTCAGCAGTTTCGGGCTCCTGCCATTAAGATACAGTAAATGTTTAAGCTTGGCTCTTTTCGTTTTACTACTTGATGTCAAAATACTTAAAATTGTTTTCTCCTTATAGCTAATATTAATTTTTTTCTTTTTAATTCCACAGTCCTAATTGCAGAGAGTTATAAAGGAATGACAAAATATAGTGGAAAAAAAGGTTCTGATCGGATTATAAAGGCTAACAACTAACCAGCAAAGTGGAACTTTTTTTTAACACCATCCAATGATGTCACCAGTTTGAGGTTTCTCTGGGACTTTATTAAAATGTTTGTGACAGAGCCAATGTAAACGATCCTAAATCTAACACAGAGCTGAAAGGCCTGATTTTAGGGAATGCAAAGATATGGATCATTGGGTCTGTCGAAGCGGCATCTTGAGCCAATTATTGGTGTCATCTTGAGCCAATTTAATCAATCCAAGGGGGACTCCAAGGGGGTGGGGGTGCAGGGTTGCAAGTGTTGGTCAAACATTCTGGCAGAAAGGGATTTGTTGTAACAGCAACCAACCTCTGGTGTGGTGACTTACTTCCTCCAGCCCGGGTTTGTGCATGCTGTAAATAACTGATCCATCAGTTGAGCTGCTCTCAGGGTTTTAATTGCTGGCTAAATGTGTAGAAGATGTGGTTGTGTGTACACATATGTGAGCTCACATTTATTTAAGGCACTTCCAAAGTGGAGGTAATTTAGCGTAAAAGAACCTGAAATCTCATACGGTGTTACTTTCAAAATAGCAAAAAAGCACAAATATATTTCTAAAAAGTAACATCTACTGACATTATCTAAGCCTGATCATGCACACATGTAATCTTGAGAGTTGTAATTCCTGTGATAGAAACTACTCACACAGTGTAAAAGCTACTTAGTGGAGGAAAGGTAACGTACCACACAACTG
Organism: Turdus rufiventris; assembly: GCA_013186435.1. Lineage (NCBI taxonomy): Eukaryota > Metazoa > Chordata > Aves > Passeriformes > Turdidae > Turdus > Turdus rufiventris. Next base: position 1,281,626 of record PYHW01010122.1, on the reverse strand, counting down.
CTAGCAACAGAGAACTGAAGTGCTCTTAAAGCTTAAAAATGTGCTTCTGTTTTATCCTGTCAGACCCACAGCAACAGTCTTGAGTCAGAAAGTCTCAGGGAAAAAAATATTTAATTTAAATTCTACTCAGAACATCTTTTAAATATATTTTTTTTGTTTTGTTTCCTTTTTTTTTGCTTTTATATAATGATATGGTTTAGAAAGTTTTTTTAATGAGTTAGAATGCCACAAACAGTAAAACAAAGTGAATCCTTCTCATCACTGGGATTTTTCACTTCAATGAGCATTTTCAAGTCAGGGTAGCACATATATTCCCTTGGATGTAACCACAAGTACAGTTGTAATTTATAATGTGTCTGTGCTTGAATATAATTGAAATTTTGGGTCAAAAATGCTTCCTAGTAGTTCTAAAATTTGCACCTCTCATTATTTTAAAGGTAGAGAAACAGTTCATCTCTATACAATAAGAACTGTGAGAATAAAATATAAATTGATATAGGTAACAGTAAGGACAAACAGTAGATACAGCAGACAAATCCTTGCACAAAACTGCATTTATTAGATGGGATAAAAGTATTAAGTGTATTTTAAGTATGCCTCATAAAGATTATCTGTCTATCAAACTAAATTAGTGAGAAGGGGATATTTGTTGTGGAGAAGATGTTTTGGAAAAGCAATTTCTCTGTTTTGGATCTGTTAACACTGCAGCAAGTTGTGTCACATTGCAGCACAGCCACGACTGGATGCAGTGAGGTAGAATGTGAGATGAGCTGATAAAATAAAAGCTAGCTTTTAAAGAAGTACAGGCTCAGCTTTACCATGGCATCTGTGCTGTTCAAACAAATGGTCATTTGCTTTAACATATCCCAGAAAATCAGAAAAAGAACACTCAGCTGAGTGTCCAAACCCAGCCTCTGCTTCCTTGCTGCTAAATGCACGCGTGAAAATAGCAGTGCACAGGCAGGATGTTTGAGGTCTGTTCACTCAGCTCTGCACCTCTGCTCAGTGCATGTTCCTCCCAGAATAAAGAGTGGAGATGTTCAGATGGACAGGCAGGGAAAGGCCACCCTCTGCCCTGTGTTCTGGGGGTGCTGCAGCTCCTCTCTACAGCAGGATTTGCCTCTCACAGCAGTTCAAGGAAAAGGGGGGACAGAAGAGCAGTCGGGCAAAAGTACAGGGAATAGCGAGTTAAATACTTCAGTCGTTTGAGATTGGGTCTTTCAAACATCTTGGTTTGTTTGACAAAGAATTTGTTCTCTATTTCACCAGCAGAAAAATGTTGATTATAAATTTAAGATGCAAGGTATGTCAGTTTACAAGAATCTCATAGAAATTCCTACTCTTAAGTGCATTCACAGCTCAAAAATATTATTAGTATTTAATTTGCCAGTAAAAGAACATCTTTCTAATATTTATAAATAGTATTATACCTTTTATCACTCCTACCCAGTGTACCTTTTCATCTCAGAGTGACATATTTGTGATGGTTCAACTTCAGCTATAATCTGCAGGCTCTAGGTCTGTAATTTATTATTTGCTCTAAAAGATCAGGTCCAGAGTTTAGACGTCCCTAGCTGAAAGTTTATACCAGTCAGGACAGAAAATTATTCTTTATGCCTAGGTTGAAGTACATTACTTCTTTATTGAATTAATTATGATAAGGATCATAACTTTAAACTAGGGGTGAGGTGCTGGCTTTCTACTAGGATTGCTTGAAGCAATTTTCATCTGAACATTTTTGTAAAGTTATTGAGTCTGGCAGGTCTGAACTTTATGAGAGAGTAACTTTCTCCCCAACTTAAAAGAGGCTGGACATTTATCCAGGCAAAGATTTACCATATCCCATGTCTGCAGCCAGAAAAATTTGCACTGCATACTGAACAAATAACTACAGAACCAAATTAAACACATCTTATGAGCTTTTAAAATAAAAGCAATGCTGGTCCTTTCCCTGAGGGATCGATCAGGGCACAGAATTAATATGACAGATTTACTTCTTTTTCGTTTGTTTGAAGTAGAAGTCTAAAATGATTTTTGGTCAAGGAGGAATTAGTCTGCTAAATATGTATACATGAGTCTACTGAACCATGCATATTCAGTGACAAATTTTATATCTCTATCAGATTGGAAAAAGTTGGACTTCAAAAACAGGTAAAGATGTTAATCCTACAATGATTGCTCCCCTCTGATTGGATTAAAAGGCCCTGGAACAACGGAAGGAAATTACAGATCTTTGGAACTTAAAAAGCAGCTAAGAAAGAAGAAAAACATTAAGTTTGAGAAAAGTAGGTTCCGATAACCGTTCTGTTGTCTTGAGCCACACAGAGTTTGTACAAGACTACAAACAAGAGGTCCTCTGGGAAATCTGTGATTTCAGTGACTTGACTACAATTACTCAAGAATTCTGTGGCTCAGATTGGATTAGGAATTATTTATTTGGGTGAGAGGTGGTTATTTTTTCATCCATTCTGTGTTTTATTGGCTATGTTACATCTATATTTTCAGAGAGGCAAGAGGCTCCCATCTAACAACGCCAGTTATGTAACTGCTTAAAACCAGTAAACAGTCAATTAGCCTAACCTTTTAAATTTAAGAGCTCCTTCTATTACACAAAGACTAAAACTCAACTGAACTTTTCTTTGTTGTTATTTTATGATAGAGAAGATTGGTCTTTAAAATACTCAGAATTTTCAAATTTTTTGGTCCCTCTTTCATGCTACTGAGTCCAATCACAGGAATAATGTCCAAGATACTTTGTTCTTTCATCTTTATTTTTCTGCTTTTCCCAATTTCTATCCTGGAAAATTAAAGTAGCAAAACCCCTCTACACTTTCTAAACTTTCTAACTACAGAAAGAGGAGGGGTTGTCAGCCTTTGTAGCATTACTTTCATATATGTTTTTCTTTAGTTCTGTAATATGCTAGTTCCACGCCCACTTTGACATTATAAATTGTATTAGAACAATCTTGAGAGCTGGGGCACTGAAGCAGCAAATGCAGTGACCATTTTAACTTATAAAAATCATTAGAAGCTTTGTTCTGCCATGGGAGCAGAGAGAAAGGAGGATGTGCTCATTTACTAAAGAGAGATAGAAGAAGCCTGGGCTGGAACTCAATGGACTGGCATTCATAGGTGTTTAAAAACATCCTTAAAATGTTCTTGTCTCATTGAAATGCTGCAGTTATTGGCACAGCTTCCCTTGTCTTCCATGGGATACTGAGTCTTACACTCCCGAACCCATGTAAGTCAGTTTTAGTGTTTATTATCTGCATTTCCCAATATTCTGCTGCTGCCCCTTGCAGCTGTGGCACTGCAGGACCTGCCCTCGCAGGGCAGAGCAGCCTGGGAGCCACCACGAGCTGATCCCATCCCATAGCCAAGGAGCTGAGCATACCCAGTGCCTGCTGTGCTCATTAGGGCAGCAGGAAAGAGGAGAAGAGCATTGCTGCCATCCTCAGCTCCTTAAATCCTTACATCTCATGGAGAACTCAGAGCTCAACTGAAGTTTCAGAGACAGCTGCCTACCAAGAAAGGAAATAATTGCCAAAAGAGAAATTTTACCAACCTGATAAAGTCTCTTCTTAAACTGGGCATGCAGGTTTGGTCATTCCAGCTCAAAAATGTGTAGGAGATTCAGAAAAGATGTGAAGGAGTGTAACAATGATAACCACAGGCACAGGACATGTCTCTTCAAGAGAGCTAAGCAGAGTAGAATTCTCTCTTGAAAGTGACAATTAGCTATGACAGAAGTTTAGAGAAAATTTGTAATAATATCAAGTAAATACTATGAATGAGGAGAGTTAGAAATGTTTATTCATTGTTTCTCCCAAAATCAGACTTACAGTAATTTCACAACTATAAAGCGCACCCTTTTGACTAAATTTTGGCCCGAACCCGGGAGTGCACCTTATAGTCCGGTGCGCCTTATATATGGACAAAGTTTGGAAATTTGCCAACCAGAAAGTGCGAGTTGCGAGCCGCGGGGGGAGCCGGCAGTGCCGCGGCTGCTGGGTGGAGGCAGGGCCGTGGGGCTGGGTGCCTGAGGGGCCGGGGATGCTGGGTGGAGGCAGAGCCATGGTAGCGCGGCAGCTGGATGGAGACGGGGCCACAGCAGCCGGGTAGAGGTGGGGCCTTGGCCAGCAACCACGCAGAGGAAGCTGGGGGCAGATCCTCGCTGCAAAAAAAAAGTGCGCCTTATAGTCCGGTGCGCCTTATAGTCATGAAATTACTGTAATGCTGCCAAGTGAATTTGCCAATAGATTTAAGACCAAAAAAAAGTCCCCTTTTTCATGAAGTTTATAACTGTACAAAAAAATTTGTAACCATCAGATGTTTGGGAGTAAAACAGGGTTTCAAAATGGAACTATAAAGGTTTGAGGAGGGTAGTCATGAGTGGCATCCAATCAAAGTGCTGACTTCATCTCTGGGAGCTCTTTATCCATTGGTTTCTGGATGCTGGGAAGTGACACTGGATGACACTGGGTCTCAGCCTCTGGCTTTGCCCAAGGCCTTGGTGCTGGCAGTTCTGCAAGGCTGAGCTCCAGGCAGCCTTGGCATGGATGTCCATCCCTTCTGCCACTCCTGGATGTCCATCCCCTCTGCCATTCTGCTTCCTCTTCTCCCAGCCACACTTGATGAGTTCTGCTGTGTTTGGTCTCAAATGTATTTGTAGGAGATCTAATTTATCCTGCACCTTGCTCCTTTTGGCTGTGAACCCCACCTGGATTTGGGGCATGGAAAACCCAGCTTTTAATGTCCCTGGCTCCACATCACGTGCCAGATGTAAGTGCTAATAACACGAGACAGAATTCAGAAGGCTCCTGGGAGTGTCCAGGTAGTGTTTGGTTTGCACTCAGAAGTTCTTCAGCCCAGAGCTCATTTGAACACCAGCACTACCAGGCCGTTGATGTGGTTGTTTCATGTCCTCACCCTCTAATATCTTGATCTTTGGAGATTGCTTCTTGCTTAAGGCTCTAAGCAAAGCACAGAAGCACCAGGTACCTTCTAATCTTCTCTTTTCTAGCACCTGTGTGAGCTTTTCCTCCGCTGTATCTGGTCCTCGGGATTCACAGACCCATGTGAGGTTGCCATCTCCATTCCCAGCCTGTTTAGGCCATAGGGAAACAGAGCAACATTCGCAACAAAAGGTGCAGTATCTCAAAATCTGAAATCAGGCAGACTATTTCTTTGTTTTCCTATTACCTGAGGTGGCCAGTGATTTTGTATATTTTTCCTACATGTTGCCATTTTGGGTCATACTTTTCCTCCTGAGCAAAGCAGGAGCTGGTGACAGGCAGTATCACCCTGCTCTTTACTCACAATCTGGCAGAACCATGTGCAGGTCATCACCTGATCTTCACAGTGCTCTGTTTAGGCAATTGGTTATTTTGGCAACATTTTTCTCCGTCCCTCCCTGCACGAGGCAGTGACTGGTCTCACACCTCTATCTCATGGATTAAAGTGTAACTAGATTTTAGGCCTTTCACATTTATGGTATATTTTCAGATGTCTCCTTTCTGGTACTGAACATAACTGACATGACACAAAAAGGGCATTATGTCTCCCAAAGAGAAGACTGAATGTATACAAAGGTATCCATTGGCTGCTACTTCCTTATCCCTACTTATGCTATATCTAAAAATACGTATCACCTGATTTATCTGAGGAGCTTTTTATTTCTGTTTATTTATACTTGCATTGTTCCTTTTCTGATGAAACAGACCTATAATCTCTAATATCCAGATGGGTGGAAACAGTGCTTCATGTGCCTCTGGGCCATGTCTCACTCACTGCCAGTGCCTGTCCTGTGCTCCAAAGAAGCTGGTTTGCTCTTCTCCTTTCTGCCTAAGTAACACACCCTCTGCTGCTGCCGAGGAGCATTTCTGAAATATTGTACTCACTGAATTTCTTCAGTCTTCTTTCCTGCTGCCAGTCATTGCCTTGCTTTGAGATGGTTGCTGCAATGCTGTTGACATGTTTGGGTTAGCTTTTGTTAGCTCTGTATTCCGTCTCTGTTCTTAAAATATTTTGAATTTTGTTTGGGAGATACTGTATCAGAGCTGGCTGCTTCCATAAACTCCATTCTTGAATAGCGTGAATTTTGTTATTTGGCAAATGTTCATTTCTGGATTTTCTTACATCTCTTTCCAAAAGTTTTGCCCTGAATTTCAATAATTATCAGATCTTTTGTCAAGGACTCATCCCTTCCCCATAACTGGCTTCTTAATTTATGATTAACAAAGTCTTTTATCCCCATCTTTTTCCATTTTTCTTTGTTTTCCTTTCTATCCCTCAGCTCAGGTCCTCTCATGCTTCTTTAATGCAATTAGCTAATGGCCAGCTCGCTCCTCTTGATTAGCACTGAAGCTCCTGCTATCAGGAGCACAGATCAGTTCTGCCTGCTCTCCCTGGGGCTGCTGGCTTGGGAGCACATCTGGGAGCACATCTGGGAGCCCTGGCAAGCTGAGGGCTGTGCTGTGCCCACAGCTCAGAACTGTGTCCCCATGGCCATGGGCAGCTGCCCTGAGGCTCCAAGTCCTGCTTAAACTGAGCCGCGCTTCCAGCCCTGCTCCTGGGCCCTCGCAGACCTCTTTGTCTGGTGAGAGTGATTTTAAAGCAGTTGTGCCCTCTGATCCTTCGAGAAGGTTTTTTTCTGTAAACTATATCACATAAGGAGATTTTTCTGAGAGCCTGAGGAAGCAAATCAGCGATAAAAGCATTGTATTCAGTAACAACTGTGATATTGATAGGTGAGATGTAGTTGTGGTACAAAATATTCCCCACAGAAGGGAAGTTCTTGTCTCTTCTTTTCCATGCTCCTGTGGTGGTAGCAAATATTCCCCATATAAGGGAATTCCAGATCTCTTCTCTCTTCTTTTCCATGCTCCAACAAATATTCCCCACAAAAGGGAGTCCAGCTCTCTCCTTTTCCATGCCCCAGTGGTGCCTCTGAGCAGAAGGACAGAGCTCACACTGCTGAGCACCCTGAATACCTGCCCTCTGTGGGTGCCTTGGACAGCACTTCCAGTTACCTGGTGTGGAGGGAGGTGGTTTGGGGGTGATTTTTTCCCCTCTATAATCATGAAATGATTCATTGCAAAGGAGACTTTCTATTTCTTTTTGTTTTAGCAACAATCCTTTCCATTGCACCAAAAATATGGATTTTTTTTCAGAGGTAGCTACAATGCTTTTCTGACAGACAGATGTGGAGTTTGGTCCTGATGTGCAGGACCCTTCCAACCCCCTGAATTTTGCAAGTAGTAGTTTGTTATCTTTTCCCAAAAAACAGGCTAAAGGCTGCTTGAGAAGATTTTTTTTAGCATTTTGCATGAAGAATATTGTGTCAAAACTCCTGCATATTTATTTGGCTCTGCTAATCATTCTGGGTTTTTTTGTATGCATTTAGCCTTTATAATTTCATTTTGGAGTACTTTATTTATTAATTCTGATGCTCCATGGCAAACTCTGCCAATAGGGGTTTTCTCCTAGCACCACCTTATATTTTGTTCAGAATGCAGAAAGCTAAATTCTTCTCTTAACACATTTTTTTGGCTTTATATTATACTAATACTGCATTATTGATGTTTGTAAGACTGGTTTTCATGTTTGGAAGCTATCACTGCACTCGATTTTAATTTTGCTCTGCTTTTTGCACTTGCTGTAAATTTATGCAGTGTTTAGAAGTCACAGAAACCTCCTTTAACAACATCCTGAAGTCTCAGTACACTGGGCATGCCAGCAGTGATGTAGAATATGCCCTCCTACCTTTTTATTTAGAAAAATCACCAGCGATTAATCTTTCTTTGCAAGTTCATGGGAAAAACAAAAAGACTGCTAAAAACTTCTTTGGGTGCATGTCTGTACTTAAAAACCTGAAAATTATAAGGATCTTCAAGCATTAAAGCACTTATACCTGTTATCTTCACTGCCATTCTAAACCACTGAACTGACAGACAGTCTCTCCTTCGTGGTTCTCTGCACCAGTTTTGGAATTTATTACTGTAGCTCTAAACTTAACACAACCTGCTCAGCCCAAATGCTAATAGATTGGAGTCTTTGAATACTGTTTTATTTGGTGGGTTTTTTTAGGTATTGTGTTATGGGGAAAAATAAGAGTAAATATCAGTGGCATTGAAGTACAAAGTAAATCAACTTTCCTAATCTGCTGTAAGTTTCACTGAAAATGCCAAAACCTGGTGGGAAAGCACTTTTGATTTCCCAGCAATGTAAATCCCAGGCACCCTATCACTATTAACAGGAGATCCTGCTCGAGGACACTGCAAAGTGATCCTGCTTGTTTACATTTCTTATTAAAAACAACCGAGGGAACGAATTTGAAATTTATCTTGCATGTTAAGGACAAGCCTCAACAATGTCAGCATGTTCTCACATTGTAGGAAAAAAAAATAGAGAGAAAACCAGTATTAACACAAAAGGTATTTGAGCTTGCATATTCACAACAAATCCTCCTTGATACCAAGTGTGTGACCTGGTGGCTGTGATTAATGCACTATTTACTTGATATCAGAAAGGTCTGGGCAGATGGAAAAGGAAGCAGTCCTTCAAATATGCCCTTAGAGCAGGCTGATTTTAGCACTGAAGTGACTGCTCCATCCTAAACACGTGCTCAGGTGCTCTGCTGCAGCCAAGCACTGAGCAGAATCCCCGGAGAAACCAGGGAATGCAGAGCTCTGACATCACACCAATGGACACACATTATTACCCTGGGAGCCAAAGCTGCCCAGAGCCAGCCCAGCTCCCACCCTCTGCTTTCCAGACAGGGACTTGTACTGGGGCACTTCTGATGGCAAAGCAAAGCTCTGCTGGGAGCGCTCAAATGTCTTCAGCTGCTTCAAAACAGAGATTTGCAATCCTTGGATGGGGGATATCAGCAAGATACAGAAGCTGGAAGGGCCAGGCTGTTTTCCTATGAGAACAACTGATCTTAGGGAATATTTTTTACTAGCACAGTTCTGAGTCTCATGAGAAGTGCACATAGTTGGTTTTAAGCTAAAAAGGAAGTGATTATTCTTAAGATCCAAGTAAAATCTATCCAGGGCTAAATATTCCTAGGGACCTGAGGAGAAGTTGTGTTTGCTGTTTGTGGTACCCCTGCAGGGAGGATGTCTGAACCAGCTCTCTTTAAATCCAGGGTTTAACTGGAAGGAAACAGTGAACAAAGGTGTCTGAGCAGACTCTGTGCCCACACTGAAGGCCAAACTGTGATGGCACAAACTAGCAAAGCTGCACTTACGACTCTCTAACTCTAAAAATTTGCTCCATCAAGTGTATTAGAACTTTTTTCATCAAAGCTGAGCCCAAGGACAGCACTCATGAATCAGAGAAAAGCAGCATTTTGTGTTTATGGTTTCTGTTTCATTTAAATAGATAAAAGCCCTTTGAGGAGACACAGAAATAAAGGCAGGATAAAAGACCCTCAGGTTCAGAATCCCAAGTGCTGCTCTCAGTTGGAAAGTCATCCCCATGTTTGTATTTTCTGTGTCAGTGCATGAAATGTTTGAGTGGCTGCTTCAGAACAGCCAGAATTAACTTCAGTGGATACCTGAGAATGGAACAGGCTCAGGGCTTTTGCAGAAGTGCCACAAGTGAGTGACAGGAGCATGTGGCTGTAATCCCAAACAGTGTTGGGAAGGCCTTTATCCAGAAGCCAAGTTTACAGATTTTGCAAAGACATTAAACAAACACCGTAACTTTTAACACAAACACAATTAACTAACATAAATATTTATGCAATTTTCTTTTCATTTCACTCAATGCATATACCACACATGAATCAGAGTTTCCCTTAAAGAGTTGGCTTTAGGATACCATTCGTTCTTACCAAAAATTTAACTTTTCTGGAGCAAATAACTTCCTTGCTTAGCACAAATACATCTCCTGAGCTTAGCACCTGCTCCAAAGGGTTTCAGGATCTGTTCAGCATCTTAGACTGAAGTGTTGGTGGGTACAGGCAGTGCCTTCAAGGTTCAGACTGACAGGTGTGATATTTTTCTCACCATTCTCCATCTCTGATTGTTCCAGCAGGACAACGGAAATCTTTCACTGTGAAAGTGAGTAAGGGCTGAATAAAGGCTATAGAAATTTCTCTTAAAGCAGCACCCAGCATTACAGTAATCCCTTTTGGGTTAGTAAGAGCTCTGCCTGGGGGAACAGTGGAGCATCTCCCCCAGAAGATACTCCATACTTGATAAACCTTTTTGAATTTAGTCCAAAAAATAAGCAAAATTTTATGGTGTAGAAACTAAAGCACAGACTTTACACCAGTCAAGCAGTTAATAACCACACTGGTTTGTTTATATACTAGCATGACGAGAAGAGCTCTGAAATCCAAATATATCACCAATTGCCCTCTTGACCCTATACCAGAGATGTCATTTCTTTCTTGTTTTTTCCTGTTTTCCTTACCCTGCCAGGCAAAGTGGACATTTCATTTCATTGTTATTGAAATAACAATTTAATTTCATTTAATTGTTATTGAAATAATTCTCTTTTTCTTCTCACATACTGCATCATTATTGAGTGGCTGGATCCCCCAGTGGTCTGCCTCCATCAGAAAATGCCTCACTGCTGAGAAATGACAGAGAAAGAATGGAAGTCACTGGCAAAGCATAAAAAAGCAAACAAACATCCTGCCCAATATGCCTTACATGGATCCAAAGCCCATTGTCCTGAAATAGCACTATACTGGATACCACTGCACATGGACACCTCCAAAGTCTCCAGTCAATAGCTGAAAGCAGCCTTGAAACTCATTGGCCTGAGAATGTCTCCACAGCAGGTGATACAATGCCTGGCATTTCACGGGAGAGGTAAAAGAGAAAATCCGGGGCTGCCTGCACTGGACAAAGCTGGCAAGGGGCAGACTCAGCTTTTGCAGCTGTTCACAAGCTCTCCATCCCTCTGCCTTCTCTTTCACCTGCTGCCAGGGGATTCAGCATCCTTATTAAACACAAAACAGCACAGTTAGACAAATGATTTTTTAAAATTCTATCATTTGGGAGTAAGGGAATGCCAGGATCAAGCCTGCCACAATGATTTTCACTGAATCATGAAATGGCTAGGCTTGGAAGGGACCTCTGGAGATCATCTAGTCCAACCCCCCTGATAAAGGACATTCAGCTAGAATCTGCTTTAATATCTCCAGAGCAGGAGACATTTCTATTTCTCCCAAAGGACCCTTCCACTGCCCAGGAGGAAGCCTGGACCCCTGTGAGATAGCACAGCTGATAAATCAGTGTTGTCTCCAGGTTCTCTTTGTTACCTCAGCTGGAAGGCACATAGTGAATGATGCAGAGATAAAAGAAATCAGAGGACAGAAAAATGGAGAAGTGTTATCATATTAACACCCAAAGGGGCCATCAGCAGACTATAACTAAATTCAACAGTGAGAAAAATTGCCTGTAATGGTCATCAATATTTAAAGATAGTTTACCCATGGTCTTCTTGTGAGTTCGTAAACAGATGTAAAGGTGTTTCCAAACTAAGGAAAACTAAAAAGCATTCCAAGCCCTGGAAACTTAAAACTGCTTGTGTGACTCAACCTTATTCACACATGCATACAAAAAGAGGTTTTTGGCCCCAAATGAAGGCATATGTCTTCTCAGTCTTATCCTGGATTATCCACCAGGCTAATCCATTAGTGGATTTGGGGATGTTTCTTGGGTGATTGTGTGCTGGATAGTAACAGGTTCTAGCTAAGGAACTCTTCTCTTTGATGTGTCCATGAGCTACACTGCAGAGATGGCTGAGGCTTCGTCCTACACGTCCCTGCAATCCCCCAAAAATGTACATCACCCCCATTTGTACACCAAAAGTCTCCATGACCCTTCCATGCTCACCCTGCAAGTCCATGTGAGCAGGATGGGGAGCCCAGGTCTTCCCACCCATTGGCTGACACCTCAGACATGGATGTCCCCACCTTCACTAGTTACTAATGTATTTACTAAATTCCTAGGGCAGCTCTCTTTAGCTATGTTATATTCTAAATTATTCAGTAATATCTAGTGCCCTATATTAATTAGTAAAGAGTTATTAGAGGACTCAATAAAGGTGGCAGATAGTTACTCTGTTCTGCCATTATAACATTCCTGCTCACACAGTGGCGGTGACAACACTCCCACAACTCGACATGTCAGGGTGCTAGACCTGCAGTGTCTTTTCCAGAGTGTCAGTGGGAGCAGCCTTCTAAAGGGAAAAGACTTCCAAAGGGAAATGACTTCTGCAGGTGCTGCCACAGAAAACCTGGAGAAATAGAGTTCTGCTGTTGGCTCAGAGCTCAGAAAAAGCTGGAAATCAGGGTCTCTCAAGCAGTTCCCCTGACTCTGTAATTTCAGGGGGATGCTTTGTACAAGCTGTGTTTTCTGAGCTCCACTGCTCCAAGGTGGAGCATAACGCAGCAAGGGGTCACCTTCCTTCTGAGCTGCAGAAAGGGAAGAGAACCCTCAGGGCTGTTAGCTCAGAGTGTCAGGGGAGCCAAGGTTCACAAAGGTTTCTGTGTTCATTCATGTCTGAGATGTTGGAGGTGTTGGTTCGCTCCAAGAAGCAGGAAAGTGGCAATGCCACGACACCCATTTGTTCTAGGACTCACTATAGAAAACCTGGGAAAAGCGACCCCCCTTCTGTCACTTGTGCTGACTGGCTGTGCCACCTCCCATGTGAAACACAGATCAGCTCACTTCTCCATTTTAAGTACCACAGGAATTCCAGGCTAAAGGATGAGAGCACAGCAAGTCCAGATTTATCTTTTGTATCTTCGTTTATCTTCTGTATCTTCTGCCAGACACTACAACAAAGCTAACCTGAGCCAAAGGCACAGGACATCAATGGGATTGCAGCTGATCAAACTCTTGTCCCTGCTCTGAGTAGACTCTGGTTCAGCTCTGGTTCAATTCCCTGATTGAATTAATCACTTGTGCATAAGATAGTGAGAGCCTGTACAAATAATCAAAAAAGTCCAATCTCGTCCCTCAACTTCATTGCATTGGCAGTTGTGCAGCATTTCCAATGTGTGTGCATTGCTGACAGTGACAATCTCCAGGAGTTTCATTGGAGATTCATGAATCTGCTTTTGTGATATCTTGTGTCTTGTCAAAATTATTGCAATAAATTAAATGCAGGAGCCTTGTGATGCACTCAAATGAAGCCAATAGTTCTATCGAGTCCCAGAATTCTTAATACAGATGCAAGGACTGAGTAGAGAAACAACATCAATGTGGAAGCTGTTTTGGAAAAAAGGAGAAAAATGGAAGCAACCTTTGTGGTTGTACTGATTCTCTTGTTTCTGAACCACTGCCAAATCACGTTTGAAGATACTCAAAGCTTAAAAACAATCTTTGGGAGCTTGTTGAAGTCTAGCATTTCTTTAGGTGACTATGTATGGACATGAGCTCTTAAACAGAGGGTAAACAGTCTCTCTTAGGGTGTCTATCTACATTTTCCTTCCAGTTAAGAGTTTGCTGAAAGACATGAAGGAAATGTGTACTTCTGTATTAATAATATCAAGCAGTGACATAGAAAAAAATCAGTGTACAAAGCCCATCTTATAGAGGAAGCTTTTCTGTTCATTTCAGATAAAGGCTCAGCTACTATCAAAGTAATAAAGAACTATAATAGAAATAGAAATAGAAATAGAAATAGAAATAGAAATAGATCAGAATATGTATATTCCGCATGACCTTGTTTAGTCTCCATTAGAGTATTTCAAAGAGTTCTAACAAAGACACAAATTGTCTTGGAATCTATTATGTTTGAACAGGTTAGTTTTGTTGCAGAGTGACTGGAAAAAAATTACTTAGCAAATGTATTTAAAATGCTGGAAATGGGCTGTGGTTGGATTTGGGTCTGACTTTTGAGATAGCCTCTGACTGGATGACAAATCAGGAAGTAAAACTTTGTGTCATCGCTTGATGTTTGTGAGGCAAAACATAGACATGCGTTTGATTTACCTCTCTGGCTGCAAACTGCTGTCTTCACACATCCTACAGTTTATTAATCCATGAATAACACTGACCTGGACTGCACACCTGCTGCAATTGCTGCATCTACAGAAATAATCATCTGAAGCTGTTTTCAACTCCCTGAGTAAATGCTACCAGGCAATTTGAGGTTATTAAACTGATGCACCCAGTTTGTATACACATAAAAACCATCTAGATTTGCTTTCTGGACATCTTTGGATGGATTGTGAAATGCATCTGATTTAATTTACTTCTATTTTCATGTTCTTTCCATATAGTCCAGATTCAGCATATCCTATCTGTGATGGCTCAATTTCTTATTACTACAGAAATATCCAGACAACAGCACAAGGTTTTATAGCCTCCAGGCAGCATGTTTGGAACCAGAGAAATGACTGAGAAACAACACAGAGAATGAGGACAAATATGAGGAATAGCTATTTTTAGAAGCTAAAATATATTTGTATTTAATTACACTGCGTTTCTATCTCATCCAATCCATATTCCCTACAAACATGAAAAGGAACAAGCTGGAGCACATTTAAATGTGGTCATCTGGTGTGAATCTTTCAGGCAACTAATTCTGCCATTATGATTACTTTCCACTCTCACATGCCATTTAAAACTGGAGGAAGCAAATAGTTCTGTGTGGTTGTGGTCTATCCAATACCAGTGTGTCACTGGGAAGTTAAAATCCCATCGAAGCCAGAAATGTAAATCTGCCAGACCTCCCAAGAGTACTGAAAGCTTCTTTTTCTCCCCCTGTGCTTTTAAGTGCGGACAAGATAGCATCACATCTTTTGTATCTGGGAAATCGTTCTTTCTGCTCATTCCCAAAAACTTGTCCCTCTTTCAGCTTCTTCTTCAAAAGAGGATTGCTTTTCTGAACCCTCTTGGTTTCTTTTGAGCTTTCCTTTCATGGCTAAATAAAAATTCAGGTGTGCAGAAATTTTGTAGGATCCTGCCATTTTACAATGACAAGGTCCTGTCATTTTATCTGTCATTTTCTTAAAGAACTGTTTTCAGCTCATGACCTTTTAAATTCCATTTATTAGTGAGGAAATTTTTAGTAAATATTATATGAATCTCATCTTAGGTGATGTTATCCTGGTCAGCTTCATAGAATTATATCAGAAAAGGCTGGGAAAGAGAAAACAAAGCGTGGCAATGAATTGATCACATCATAAATTTTGGTTTTATGCCTGGGGGTCTGGGTCTAACCAGGCTAGCAGGAGATTCTGGTGCCTAGACAGGACTCTGTGAGCAGGGAAAAGGCAAAACCATCAAAGATCCCTGCCTAGGAAAGAAGAGAAATGAAGAACATCTGAAAGGAACACCAGGAGCAAGCTGCAGTAAAATAATCTGGATCTTCACAGAAACTTTAGCATAGGCACTGTAGACTAGAGATTAGCAAAGAAAGCAAAAAAAAGGTCAGATTTAGCACAGTCTGCATGCAAACTTGTATTTTTTTTGGCCCTTTGCTCTGTATCTTTGGTTGAATAAAGAAGAATAAATATGGAAGAAGTTATTTCCCTGTCATTTTTCCAATCCCAGTGTCCCTGCACAGCTGCATACTCTGTGTCAGGTATGGGGAGCTCTGCTGCAGAATAAGTGAACTTTGTCAAAAGCCACAGAACCTTCCTCCGGGGATGCCCTGGCCAGAGCCTGGAGGAGATCTGAGTCTGACATGGGGACTGTGCTGGTCTTATCCTTGTGAAGTCCAGAGAGGAGGTTCAGGGCTAAGAAAAAGTCACAAAACTTCTCAGTAATAGTTATGATTTCTGTATAATTATTTAGAGAAAATTTAAACTTGAATCAGGACAATCACAGCAGTCGGGGCCTGAGGGAATTCTGTGAAGAGAGTCTTTAAGAAATTAGGAATAAAAAGACCAACTTGCTCCCAAGAACCTGTAGTTGATTTTCTCAAGTACATGAGACATAAACTGGCTCTGAGCTCAGCAAATCCTCACTGCTGCCATTTGGAAGAGCAGATCACACCAGCTGGGGGCTTGCCAGTGTAATTCTGTGTTTGATGCTGTGAGCCAGTGGGGCAAACTCATGTCTCCTGTGATAATTCCATTAAAGACTTACTATTTTGATAAATCACAGGAGGCAAAGGTCATGATCTCCTGGGAACTTTGATTTCAAGATTTCTATATGTAACTTCACTGTTGAGTTACTACAGACATTTGCTTTGCCTCTCTTTCAATTTTGTTTCTTCTCTTACCAATGATTCTTGGAAACATTTTGGGGACTTATTTTAAAATATTTAATCCAGAGAATTATCTTCCCTGATATGCTTTCACCTGGTCAGTATATACTAGGGAGAAAAGAGGAACAGGATTAAAATTTCTTTGGACTCTCAGGGTGTGTTTTACATACTGGGAATATTTAATACAAAGATGCTACTGAGGACTGAAAGGTTAGATTAGGAACTTCCATTGGTGAAAATTTGGGGAGCATGTCTAGTTAAATAATCTGAGAAATCTATGTTGGAGGAACATAGTCTAAAATTTGTCATTTGAGTAATTTATTCATTATGCACAGGATAAAAGTAGCTGAGTTCCTATCCCAGTGGTGGTTGTTGATTTCCAGAATATGAGGGTCAGTTACTTGCTGAATTTGGGCTAATTCAGAGGCAATTTTGGGGAGTTACACCCAGTCCATGACATCCTTCTCTCCACTCCTTAACAAAGAAGCGCTGACAAGAAGACTGAAACCAGTTTGTTGGAATGGGTTATTTAATTCCCAGCACTGGAATAGGTGTATCAGCAAAGAAAGGGGTTTTGTAAGGGTGTGAGCTGCACCTCCTTAGGGGTGCAAAGGCACTTTGGGCTTGAGCTCCAGCTGCTGCCTGGGGCCCAACATCACAGAAGGCAAGGAAAGGAGCTGATGGAGCCTCTCCTTCTTCCTCTGCCCTTGAGGGCAAGGACCTGTGAGTCTAAATCAGAGGAGGATGAGCCTGAGCCCCTCTCAGGCAGCATAGCTCTTGCCACGAGGGGATGGAGAACAGCAGGAGCCCATTTGGCAATCTGGGATCAGCTTGTAGGAACAAAATGCCATTTTAACCATTTAAAACACACAAGACTGCATTCAGCACAGCCCTGTCTCTGGGGACTGACCAGGACAACTTTAGCCATTTAGAGAACAGAGAAGGAAGGGATCTTGCTGCAAGAGCTCAGTGCCCTTTCACAGGGACCCTAGCAAAGGAATGACTTTTTATTTATTTATTTTATGTCTTTAGCTCAGCTTTTATGAGAGGCTCCTTGGCTTTTCTGTAGAGGCTGCGTTTCCTGTCTGAGATAATATCCAAGTTGAAGACTGGCTCTTTCTCCAGTTTCCGTCCTACACACCAAAAGCAGACCCCTCCAAAGTGTGCAGCCTTTAATCTGGAGGTAAATACAGGCTCCATTTGTAATCCTCCTCTCTTTACAATGACAAGAGTTGCTGCCTGCAGGTAACAGTTTTCTATTTCATTTAGTCCTTTCTATCTCCTCACTTCACTTCTATTATGCCACAGAGGAACTGACTTTTATGCTGAGCTGCTGGTTGTGTATGGCACTGGAGATAAATAAACACACACTTAAGCCAATAAATCAGCATTGCTTCAGCAATCCTTGTTTTATTCAGCATGACAATCCTACAGCACATTCAATTTCAAATGATAGGGTGTTTCATGACCAGTTTTTAGATCAAATTTTGCACAAATATGCATTTGTTTATTTATTACTTTATTATTATCTTCTTTCTAATACTGCTAGTATTGACAGTAAGAGTATTTGCATTATTCATTCCATGTGGATTTCAAACCGTAAAGTCACTCAAAAAATTTTCCACTAAGAAGCCAATGTGATGGCTATTGCAAATAGAGGGAAATTACACTGAATACTCCAGAGAATGCTGGGATAAGCCTTTTTTGGTCATATTTTTGTACTGACAGGTTGTGAAATAAGACACATTCCCTCACACTACGAAATCCATGTGAGAGGCCTTATAGGCTGAAGAATAATCATTTTCATTGTGTTTATTGGCCAAATATTAAGTTGATAACTTCTAATGAAATAAGGACAGAGTAAAAGCCTCACTAGTTTAGTGGAGGTGGATATGTCTTCCCCTCCTGCATCCTGACTAACATGGTGCTCACTGAGCCATTTTTCCTCTCCCCTGTGGATTGTAATGTTCCTGTAATGTTTCTTTTCTGGTGATTTCTTTCTTTGTTGAAGTTGTGAAAGCTGGAAATTTGTTTATATGGTTGAGTAACATTGTGAATTATACATGGCAATTTATAACTTCGAAGTTATTTGGTATATTCCTTATACTTTTAAAAATTTGTGCTCCTTCGCCTGTGATCTTGGCAAAATTCACAGATATTTTGGAAAAGTGTATTTTACTGTCTCTTCTGCCCTCTTATGGAACTGCTCACACACAATTAAGACTTAATCCGACTCCATGCAGTGGAACATATGCCACTGATTCAGTAGCACTTGGATCAGGCTCTTCCTTTGGAGGGAAAAGATGGCAAATGCCTAATGAAGTGATGTTTTGAACAGGTGAATAGCACAGGAAAGATGAGTGGAAGATGAGGAGTGGCCAGTTCTTAGCACCTCAGTAAGGACAAAGAGGTACAATTTACATGCGCATGTGTCAGGTGTGCATTAGACAACTCCAGGGCTGGCATTACCTCTGCATATTCCCAATAATTGGTTCGTTTTTTGGGGTTTTTTGGGGGGGTTTTTTGGGGTTTTTTTTTGTTTTTTTGGTTTTTTTTTTTTTTTTGACAAGTCACTGCAGATTATTCTGTCTCCATTTAAGAAAACAGTTTTTTTCTTTGTGTCTTGTGAGAGTCTGGAGTTCAGGTCCATGTAGCTGCCACTTCCATAGGAGCTGAAAGAAAAGGGAAAACTGAGTAAATGTGTTGTTGTTTGAGCAGCAGCTCCTGCTCAGATTCACCTGCTCATTAGGAAATGAATTTCCAAGGGTCCTATTGCTTTCTGAAATTCTACAGCTCATGCTCTGTTGTGTCACCAGTTACCTTCTTCCCAGCTATTCTACCTTCTAAAGCTCAATTGTGACAAATCAGGGGTAGGGGAAGGCTTTAATCAGGCAGGGAAAAACTACCTTAGAAACTCCAGCTTGAAAATCATGCAGTATAGCTATGAAGCAACTTCAGTCACTTATTCCTCATGCTCATGGTAACAGGTACTGGCTGCCCATGCAAACCTGAGGGACTGGTGGAAATCAGAGCGTGAAAAGTGAATTATTTCCCTACTGCAATCCTTGTAGGACATTTTCAGTTGTTTTCTCTGTGCATGTGATATAGAAAATGGAAGCATGAAATGAAAATACTCTGTTTGGAAAAGTTGAAGGTTCTGTTTGATAAACAGGACAAAAGTATTCATAAGACTTGAACATTCCCTTTTTGGGTCACTGCCTTGCCATTTTCTTCCCTTGGGCTAAAATCTCAGCATGTTTTCAGGCTTCCAAGTCATGGCCTGAGCTCACAGATGAAGAATGAGGATTAATCTGACAGTCAGGCTTGCTGTCTCCTCTGTCTACCTCTCTTGTCACAAGCTTGCTTTTGTGTGCTCCCTGCAAAACATCAACACACATCAGGTATTTTGTTCCCTTCCAGTCTCCTACAGAAGACTGAGGTTAGTCCCTCAAAAGCTGTTGAGGTTCAGATGCCTCCCCTAATTCCCATATTTGATAATGTCATAGAAGCAAAGACAATAAAATGTGTTTGCCATCATCCCTCTCTCCATCTGTTCCAAACTTCTGGCCATGGTCCTGTCCGGACTTGGACACCCAGAGAAGAGGGGTGTAAAACTGTCTTATTTGCCAAGGGCATTTTATCCCTTGTGGATCCTTGGCTGCAGGAGAGTGAAGAGGAGCCAGGGCTCAAACCAAAGGGCAGCTCAGAGCAAGGCAGGGCTGTGTTCCCATTCTCCATGGGCACAGCAATGTGGGCTCTGCTCCCTTCTGTGGTCAGGCTGATCCCTCCACTCCAGCTGAAACTCCTTCCTCTTGTTTTATTCTTCTCATGGCATCCTGATTAACAATCACTTTTTTATAGAGCTCACCACTTTAAGGGTACTTTGATGTACACATCAATGTCACCAGGCTGAGACCTACCGAAGTCAGTGGGAATAGTACTTAGAGCTCTTACTTTGGTTTCTACACTTCCACCTGCACCAGTTACTCTCCTGGTCTTACACTGGCAATGGTTCTATTGTCTTCTGGGGGCAGTCGTAAAATAACTTCTTGTTGAGCATGACTGGAAAAGACCCTCAATATTTGACCTTTAGATAATTGGAAGGAAGTGGGGTGGAAAGACGAGAACTCTAAAGGACATTCGAAGTAAAGATCTCCTTCTCTGAAGTCATTCTGTAGCCTAAAATTAGCAGTGAGAGCCCAAACTGGTAAGCCTTGGCTTTTAAACTGATGAGCACTGGCCATGGGCTTTCAGCAGTGATGGAAGCTGGTCACAGCTGGGCTGAGTCCCAGGAGCTGAGTGTGGAGCTGTGGTGTGACTCCAGGCTTTGCAGGGAGCAGGCTGCAGTGGGATGGCCTTATTATGAACATTTTATCTGCATAAAATTCAATTGGTACTTACTGAACATAAATGAGTGCATAACATGAAGAGCGCACAATTTATATAATTAGAAGCTGGTACAGAACACAAGTTAAAAACATAAATTATTTTCAATTATACCTTTTACTGAAATTGAATTGGATTGAACAGTTTCCCAAAATTTACACACACACACACACAAATTTGTTGTAATTTATCAATAATAAATTATTAACATTATATTATAAACAAATCATCTTACCCTGTGGGCTTTGTTTTCTTAGTCAGAACCTTTTTCCAGCCCTGCTGTGGAGCAGGTAGAAGCAGTATCAGCCTTGCTGTGTGCTGTGGGACCAGTGTGTCAGCTGTGATCAGAGCTGCTGCTCACTGCACTGCACAAAACTCAACCTGATGCCTCCTGACCAGGACAGTGGCCAGCAGGAAGTTCCAGCTGAGGTTCACAGCTCCAAAGTCCACAGCTTGATAATATTTTCAAGGTTTCATGTGTTTTACACAGGTTGGCACATGGTCTGCCTCTCCTAGAAGTTCACCAACAGTTTAGCAACATCATCAGCTTGAGGGTTAGGAGAGAAGAGTGCATTTATGTAAAGTGACTATTGGTTTTATAATTTTTATTGCTTAAACATTGTAGTAAAATCTCACCAGGAATCAGACTGAGCCATGAGAAGTACACAGGGCTCCCTTTGAGTCAGTGAAACAGTTAATTTACATCAGGTGAGGATCTGACCTGAATTTGTTTCAGCTCTGATGCAGAAGTTGCTGAGCTGCCTTGCTCTCACATATGGAATCCTATCACTGCTCTATCAAAGATGTAATTAAAAACCTGCCATAACAAATGTGCACTATGCCCTATCGAGCTCTTGTGCTGACAAACTGCCAGAGGGGAAGAGTTTGATCTTCACCTCAATGTGGCTTCCCTCTGGTCCTGAAGGTTTTATCAAAGAGCTGGAGAGAAGCAAGCCCTGATGGAGCAGGAGGGGCAGCTCCAAGCAGGCTGCCAGACCCAGCCGTCCCCAGGACAACTCACACGGTGCTGGAGCACCGAGCAGAGATAGGCAGAGCAAAACACTGAGCATAGTTTGTTTTATGGTGATAGCAGCTCCTTTCTGCTGGGAATGTGAGCAGCAGAGCTCTGCCCCAGCTGGTACTTCTGGGTGGTCTTCAGGGCTGACTTCAAATACCAGCCAGGGCAGTAAAACAGCATGGAAGTGTCAAAGACAAAAGGAACTCTGGTAAGGTCCTTATCAGAATGCTGACCTCCAGTTTTTGACCAGCTACACACCGAGGAGAAGCACAACAAACCACCATTCCTGCCTAAAAATCCTCAGGCAAATGTGCATATAATGGAAAGGAGTATGGAGGGAATCTCTTTGAATGAATGGGTTCTCACACACAGCAATGATCAAATGCCAGCAAGTATCTTCATCCACTTCCCAAATGTATTAATCTCCTACAAAAACAGAGCTGATTAAAGCATGCTGGTCTTGAGTGGTGGCAGGCCAGAGGATGAGCAGAGGAATTGTTTATATATATGAAACATTCAATACATTTATTCAGTTCTTTTTTGTTTGTGTTCCTATAAAAGTTTCCTATATATATCTTAATTTCACCACTCAAAATAAATTCATATATAACCATTATTCATATTATCCAATAAACAAATCTGAAACCAACCTAATCAGAATATATATAAAAGAAACCTTGATGTTAACATGCAGAACATCACAATTCCCAAATGGATACTTTAACAAAACTGTAAGAAATTATTTTGTCTAAGGGCTATATTCCAGAGTCCCCAGAAAAGGGGATTTTTTTTTTTTTAATGATTCACTAAGATTTACATCAGGCCATAAGTGAACAACAGATTTTTAAAACATATCAGTTATTTTCAGCAGGCAGAAACCCTGCTTTCATTGTATGGAACAAATGTATTGTTTCAAAAGCACGTGGAAGAAGATGGCTGCCTCTTTGTTTAGAAAATTTGCAAAGATTTAAAGCAGTGGTGAAGTTTTCTGCTCATTTTACTTGTGAGGAACTGGGCATATACGAGTAAAATAAATTGTAAACTTCAGCACTGCTTTAAATTGTTACAAGACCAAATATTGTATTGGGAAGAGACAAAGAGAAATTAAAGACTAAATGCTTTCATTCAGAAAAAGGTATATAAAATCTGAAAAAAATTTTTGCATTTCTTTTGCTGACACTGCTTCCTAATAATCAAATTTAAAAATAGAAGTTATTTTCAATAATATTGCATTAATTTTAATAACATTTTTTTAAACAATGGTAGAACTTAAAATATATCCAGAATTCTTTCTGCACTAAAGGCTAAAGAAGAAGGGGAAAAAAATCACCTGGGAATGTTAAAATTCAAAGACCTGAATGTATCTATGACATATTCCAGCTGCATACAAAATGCACTTAATCCTGTGCAGAGAACTTGGCATTCAAACCACCAGCCCTAATAAACAGAGCTCCATGTTTTCATTTGCTATTAGTGCCCTTCACTTTTTTCTGCTGAGGGAAAGGTTCCTTTCCAGACAAAGCTTTTGTTGGGTGGAACAGCAGAGCACATTCTGTCAGTGTTATCAGTGTCTTTCAATGTGGAACACATTTAACTTGACACAGGAGTAGAAAGAAAAGTAGAAATGGGACTTGTGAGCTGAAGTAAAAACGCATTGAGCTCTGTGATATCTCTCAGGAGCAGAGAGGCAGAGGAGAGGCCGCGTCCCAGATCATGGAGGAAAAAATACTTATGTTAAAATGCCCTGAGGCAAAGGCTGAGTTTTGGGAGAAAGTAGAGTTCACTGCCAACCCTGCACACAGCAGACCCCGAGGACAGAACCAGGGTCCTTGGCTGGCAGGAGAGAGGCAATCTCTATTCCATAGTTAAAATCCTTTTTTCTCCTGAGACCCACAGAGTCCTCCAGCTCCTCAGGGCAGTTCTACAGTGAAACCAGAACAGTCTCCCAAATTTCAGATGGGGCTCACAGAATGTCTGGCGAGTGAGGGCAGTTAAGGCCAGTTAGGATAATCACGGCCCAAACAGGGTAAATGTAAAGTGTCTTGCCTGAAGAATGACTTCAGTTCCCGGTCTGGCTAGCTGGGAGCTCAGAGGTTCTTGATTAATAGTTATTGTTTAGCTTACAATGAGTGAACTGTAGTTTTAGGGTGACATTTTAATTTTTAGAGTTAGTCCTGTATATGTATCAGAATATTTATCCCTTGTCAAACTGAAAAAATTCTAAAATACAAAAATAGTTTGGGGAGTTTTCCCACCTTATAATGTGGAAGCAACATTAATAAGCATTCAAGATGCCTTTCCAGGTATGCAGAGTTATTTTATTGTTGTGGCTACACCTTTAGTACTCTAGCAAAATTCTATGTGTTCATAACTTTTGTTTTTCAGGTAATAGGGAAGATTTGCTCCTTTCGCTGTAACATAAGTTGAAGTGCTGTATTTTGAAACGATAGAAACAGAAGAGGTTGTCACATCATCATATCTATCTAAAGCAGGCAATTGTTACCGATGATAGTCTCAAAAAACAAATTTCAGATAGGCTGAGTGATAAAGAAATATGGAAATTATTTTATAACAACTTTAAATGATCACAGTACTTCTAGTGAAAAGGTGTATACTTCAGTTTTATACCAATGCTCCTGATAGTACACAAAGGTAAGATAAAATAAAAGTTTAATACAGCTTTTCAAACCAGTCAGGAGAGTGAAATAGGTTTAAATTCTATCAGTGCAATGTGAAGTAGCTCCTCTTCCTTCCAGCTTTCTCTGTTACGCCACAGGACCAGGAAGGGAATTTGTGATCACGGGCCCAGTCAAGGGAGGAAAGGCAGCAAGAACAGAAGGACTGCTCTGATTGTTGCAGTGAATGACTTCTAATCTAGCAGAGCACAGAATGCATTAATTCCATTTCCAAGGTGTTCAGAGCAAGAGTTTAACAGGTAAGGATCTGTTCCTAAATGTGATTTTACCAATTTTTAAGGCAAGAAGGAGCTTCAGTGAATATCTGAGACTGTCCCACTATTGGCACAGGGTTCTGTCCCCCATGGCTGGAACCACCCATGTCCCCAGGACTGAATCTGCTCCCTCCAGGCGCGCAGAGCTGCTGCTGCTTTCACAGCGCTGAATTCCCGGTGCTGAGGGTGCTGTACAAAGGGAAAGGCAGACAGACAGACAGACAAAACCGTGGTCTGGGAGTTGGTGAGAAGTTTGTGACCTTCACAGTCACAGACCCAGCTCCACCAAACCGTCTCAAGGTTCTGGGTGTGTGCCTTTATTTTCTGCATGAGGGGCAATGGAAGGAAGGCAGGAAAATTGTTTAGTCTGGGGACCCTTCCAGCAAGGCTCAGGATTTGTTTGGCCCTCTGTGCCACAGCTTAACAAGGGGTTCTAACACAGCACCATCTGCTACTGAATTCATCTTAAGCCTGTGATTTATTGCCATTTTGTCTCCTCTAGAAAGTGAAGTTTACTAGTCCTACACTAATTAAAGATTAGTAAGAGAATCTCAGGACTAATAACTTCACAGCTTTCATGATGCAAACAAAAACTTCCAGCAATGGAAAACTGCTAGCCAGAAATAAGAAAAGCCAGTCTTACACCAAGTTGTTTTGAGTTCTTTTTTTAATTGTCATGACACTTTTGAGAGTGAAAGTTATCAAGGCTAGATTGGTGTCCTCAGTGCCAGGGATTAAGAATCTGTGAGTACTTTTACATGATCTACTTTTATCTATTCATGGAAGCGTGGTCTGGCCTTATGAAATTCCTGTTGAAAACATACCAACAACATCTAGATTGGTCTTTTTGTTATTGAGAAATATTATTGGGGTCTGAAATTGTGTGCAGCATAAAGATTACCTGCCTGATTAGTAAGCATCAACAGTTTTTAAGAATACATTCCAATTTTGTTTTGATTTGTAAAGCCCAAGTATTGTTAACAGTTAATTTATTATACATTCTGCAAATATTTATTTGTAAGTTCGGTATGATTGCTGTTTCATACTTGTTCCTATACTAATATTTTAGGGGGGAAGTTAAACAGTTACACATTAGGTTAGTTTTAAGTGCAATATATTCTTCCTGAGGCCATGTTTTTTTTAAATTAAAAAAAAACCCAAAAAATTAGGGACAGGAATGTGTGCTGGCTTGGAGCCTGAATTTCCTGGGCTTGATTAAAATAGGATATCTCCCACTGATGCTTTACAGCTTTTTGAAGTAAACAACAGCAATTCCTATTTCTGTGGAATGAGGCTGTCCCTCTCACAGATGATGGAACCTGCAAATCTTTTGCATTTGTGTATTTGCTTGTGTTTAGTGAACAAGCACTAATATGAAGGGCTCTCCCTGTCCCTGCTGCCATCTCCTGCCATCCTACTCCCAGATTCCCTGCAAGGCACTGGAGCTCTGTTCCTCTTAGGGGCGGTAAAAATCGCTTTGCAAGTCCCCTGTCAACGAAACAAAGTATTTGTTAACAATGTTTGCAAGCAGCATTCAAAAGTCTTCATCATATAATCAAAAAACTGTAAGTAGTATTTGGTGAAAAGGAAATCTTTGCAACTTGGGAGACTGGTGAACAGTAAGTGACAAAATTCAGTGGAAACATTTTGGTGTTTCTGAATTTGTTTCCTCTCAGAGTTAGCAACTGTCATGGTTGAGATGCGAAAACAAACAGAAAAACTCCCAATTCTTCCTAATCATGTTCTTACCTAATCATGAAGTAAATGCAGTTTTCATTTGAATGTTTTCAGGCTTGCTCGTGAGCAGCACGTTTTGTGCTCTGCTAAACTGTGCTTGGCTTCAGGTGCTGCTTTGCTGCGTGAAGGTGAAGCAATTCCCTGGCTGTGTTTTCCTGTGGTGATGTCTGCAAGTGACATAAACGCAGAGTAACAATTAGCAGTGCTCAGAGAAGTGTTGACACCAATTCCTAGAGGAGATGATTTACTCTTGGTGCTGACCTGTCAATAAACAACGCTAAACTTCACCAAGAAACAACAAGGTTTTAGTGTGTAAGTGCTTTTGTTTGCCAATGTTGCTGAGTATTTCTTTCCATCTGGCCCGGGTCCCGGGGGCTTTATGCTTATGCCCATTGATAAAGGCCAGGTGGGCAAGTTTTGTGAACTGTCTGGCACTTCTTCACAAATGGGACGTGGCTGCAGCTGAGAGAAAAGTCGGGAAACAAAAGGGGTGGGCAGGGGAGCAGAATTCCTCTCATACCCTGTTCAAGCTCAGCAACACCTGGATGTTCCCTCGGTAATGCTGCACTGGGGATTCCCTGGGAGCTGCTGTGAACACAGGAGCCTCTTTCATCAGGAAATATCCCGGTAGTGCTCGGTGGATGTGTGCAGTGCTTCCCCTGCCCAGGAGATGTCTGTGCTGATTGAGCTGCGGTGTCCAGAAAGGGCATTTTGCTGGGCTTTGTCCGAGAGCCTTCCTCTCAAATGACACATTCTCCTTTCCAGGAAAGGGTGTTCATACATTATGTATGGTTACTGGCTAGAAGCCGCTGCTGGACAGATGTTTGTAATAACTTTAATTCACTTTTCTCACATCTTGCTGAATGCATTGCTCATTTTTGTACCATGGGAGTCCCTGTCTTGGTGTTTCTACTTAACTGAGATTGTGTAGGACAGTAGGCACCCTGTGCTCTTTGTTATAAAATATGCATCTAAAACTTAAACCTGGAATTTTTCCTTACAGAGCACAGACCTGGAAGCTTGTAGTAACTTTTGGCTGCTCTTCCTGTCAGGATTGGTATTAGTGACATCTCTGTCGTCTTGGACAAAAACACCCAAAAAGCAAAAAACAGACATTCTTACATACAGGAGTAAGATGCAGAAAGGCATTTAACGAAACTCAACTACAGTGGTGACTATTATACAAATTTATTTTAGATCCAGCACTTAATGAATCTGTGTTTTAGCAAAGGGAGCTTTGCTGAAGCAGATTGGGTCAAGCCTATTTTGAAGACGGTGTAAACTCCACTGAAGGAGGTACTTGGATTTTCAGTGTCATTGCAGTGAGCAGGTGGCTATTTACAGCAGTGTTTATTAAAGAGCTACTTAGGATAACATTTACTGAGAGAGCAGGGGGGAGAGAAAACAACCAAATGTTTTGGTTCCACTGGAATTGGTCCCTGGTCAGCCTGGGAGGGCAGTGGTCTCTGCTTGTTTAATTTCCCTTCCCCACTTTCCTTCCTCAGCCCCCCCAAAGAACAAGTGGTGTCTTTTACTCTGCTCGTGATGAGGAGATCCTTTGCTAATCAGCTGTAGTGGAAAGCAGGTGATCGTGTCTACTCAATAAATTTAAATAAATAATAAATTCTGAAATCCAACACTCACTGGGACTTCACTGAGGGCTAAATTGAGCTTCATTACACAATGTTTACATATTGCAGGGATTCCTTGAAATAACCTCGAAAGGTTATTTCTGGTAATTCTCCTTTTCTATAAGAATTGGTAGGTGTTTCAAAAGGATTGGGAGTAAAATGTTTGTACTTATCAATGTTCTACAGAAAGCATGTTAAGAATCTGAATTTTCCTAAGCCTCGGGTATTCATCTATGAATTTTTAAAGGTTATTGAGTGATTCAGCTGAATTTGTATCTCTCTCCACTGGTAAAAATAATTTTGAAACAATGCCTGACTCGTGTTCAGTGAGAGAAGCAATGGATGCATTGCATCTTGCAGAGTCTGACACTGCCCGTTGTCCTTTATTCTCTGGTTTTGAAAGCACATCTAAGTGTTACTGTAGTTTAAAGTTTCCTTTCTTTTTCTTCCTTGATAAATAGAAATAATAGATTCCAGACATATTTATGTAATTGCAATTTCGAATGTCATAAAATATTGTGTTATTTCAGTGTTTTGTTAACTCTTGATTATTTTTCCATTTCTAGATATTTAAATGTTTCTGTATAGTGCTTGACAAAAGTTCAGGAGCTTCTTAGGCACTGTTAGGTACGGGAGAGCCTTTCTAGCACTTTATTTAGGAACTGAATCAAGCCCATAGCCTGTGTTTTCACCTCCTCTGAACTTTCTGAACTAAAGGACTTTCAAATCTTGATCGTGTGTGAGACTGAACTGAGAAAATCCTGACTGGGAGTCTCATCAAAACCACTGGAAATGCTTCTTTGTTGTCAAGGTAGAAAGGCTGGGAAAAGCTTGTTCTCAGTCCTGAGATCATCTGAATATTCATTTCTTTCTTAGGTGGGAATAGTGAGTCTGTAAGCAAGTTTTGCTTTGCCGTAACCATGAAAATAATCAAAGTGTGAAGTGAAAATAATGGAAGTGATACACTTTGAGCAGTATAGTCAGCAAGAGGGGGACCATATCAGTAACTGTTTTCATTGCTGCTTTTTCTAAACAGGAAGAGTCATTAAAAAATAAGAACATTGTTTACCATTATTTTCTTTTTTCTTTTATCAGAAAAAAATACCTGTTCTAGCTATGTCGTCCTACACATTGGATGAAGACTACTTAAAAAAAGAGTGCCACAGTTGCTTCCATTATTTGAAAGTTTCCGGCTTATTTTAGGTTGCTGTACTATTCACAATTAACTTTATTCCATTTGTAAGAATTGTGGAAAATTTAATAAATATATGCTGAATATACAAGCTAAAATTTCGCTTATAATTAGGTGCTCAGCACACAATTGTGGCCAATTAGGAGGAAGATAATTGGCTAAAAGCTGGTGGGCTAAGGGCAGGCATGGATTCAGAACAGAGCTTTGGAAAGCACTGGAGAGCTGGCTAACACAGGAGCACTGCAGGGATGTTTTGCTCTCAATTAGTCCATGTAATTGGCTAATTGGTGTCAGAGCAATACTGTAAAACAGGCTTGACACGTGAGACCCATGAACCAGGAGATCTACCTTCAGTTTTAGACACTAATTGAGATCAAATCACATAACTGGAAAGCTTCTGAGATAAAAGCAGTGTCAATTAGATCTCCTAATGCAGATCCTACTGCATTTTATCATCAAAATTATATAAACATACCTGTTACTGGTTAGATCCCAGTTTACCTGGAAAAATAAATGAGGTGTAATAGCATCTTTTTTCAAGGAAACTATTTGGTGGATTCAAAACCAAAAGAAATCTGGTTTGCAAAACCTGTGGGCAGACTGCTGGTTATCCAGATATCATCAGCATGAGTTGGGTTTCAATTTTGTGTTTATAGAAAGGAAAGGCCCAAAAAGTTCTGGGAAGAGGAAGATGCACAGTTTGTGTGGTTACATATAGTGCAATACACTTAGGGAGCAGTGTGATTGTGTTTTTAAGATAATGCCCCTGTGATCAAGCATAGCACATAATATTGTGGTCAACAATTCAACACTCTGCAGTCCTCAGCAGAAAATGAGCTGGTTTATGCCCCCAGGTAGTATTAAAATAAAGCCTTGAAACAACCAGTGTCCATAACTACAGTTTGAATGAAAACAAAGTAAAATCTACTGCAAACTGAGAGGGTTTAATATCTTACAGATCTGCCATGTCTTTGTGCTGGAATGGTGATGTCTGCAGTGCTTACTGGAGGATCAGATCCTTCCAAAGGCTTTAAGATCAGCATTTAGTTCTGTGAAAGTCTGGATTAACACACCATTGACATGAGAAAGACAAAAATGATTTGGAAGCCAAATCCTTAGAAAACCAGTACAAAAATGAGACTGCTAGCAAATATGAAACATGCTGCTAGATTGTGGACCTTTCAAAGGCATGTATTTTGAGATAAATGTGCAATAAAGCCTGTATTTAATCTAGGAAGAGGAGCAGTATTCTACTGGTAAAAAGCAGAAGGAAAATAAATTGCATCATCTATAACCTTTGCAGTCATAGGCTCAGTGAACAGAACATCAAAACCAAATGTAAGGAAAACAAGCCTCTGTGTTCAATTTACCTAGTGATATCCGGCCTTACAAGAAGCATTAAGTATATTCATTCTTTAGCTGCAGTGTGAAAAAATCAGCACTGAGCTCAGTCTTCAGTGGATGAATATATCTAAGGGAAAAAAATTGCTTAAAGCCAGATCCCAGGTCTGTCAAAGTGACTGGAAATAGTCCCAGAGATTCCAGGGAATGTAGATCAGGCTCTCAAACATGTAAATGAAAGTTTAATTGCTTTGGGTGAGCAATATTTCTGTTAATCATCCAGCAAAATAGATCTGATTATTTGGAACAGCAAAACAGCCATTTGGTTCCTGACAGAATACAATGCATGTTTAAGCATATCTAATGTGTTTGGAGTTAGGGAAGGAAGGATCTTGAGATGTTTGGGTTTGGTTTGGGTTCGCATCCAGAGCCTGTGTTTTCGCTGAAGCTGCTCCTCCTGCACCCAGGAAGGAGCCAGGGAGCCAAAGGTGCCAGAGCAGCCAGGGTGGTGGGAAAGGAGCCAGGAGCTGGGGAAGAGGCTCTTTGGAACAAGCAAGTGGCTTCTGGAGAGATCCCATCTTTGGGGGATGCCAGCTTTGAGAGATCTCAGCTTTGAGATGTCCCAGCTTTGGGAGATCCCAGCTTTGGGAGATCCCAGCTTGGAGAGACCCCAGCTT
Organism: Turdus rufiventris; assembly: GCA_013186435.1. Classification (NCBI taxonomy): domain Eukaryota; kingdom Metazoa; phylum Chordata; class Aves; order Passeriformes; family Turdidae; genus Turdus; species Turdus rufiventris. The sequence continues at coordinate 1,250,506 of PYHW01010122.1, read as the reverse complement.
TGAGAGATCACATCTTTGGGAGATCCCAGCTTTGGGAGATCCCAGCTTTAAAATATCCCAGCTTTGAGAGATCTCAGCTTTGGGAGATCTCAGCTTTGGGAGATCCCAGCTTTGAGAGATCCCAGCTTTGAGAGATCTCAGCTTTGGGAGATCTCAGCTTTGGGAGATCCCAGCTTTGGGAGATCCCAGCTTTCCACAGAGCTGCTGGAAAGAGAACAGTTTGACTCCAGCTCTGCTACCACACAGGAGGATCTCTGGGGCTACTGTGCCCCTTGCCACTCCTCCTGGTGCTGCCGTCCCCCTCTACCACCTCTCCTCCTGCTGCAGCCGTGGCTCTCCTGTGCCCTGAGGCTCCTGCAGGATTTTGGTAGCAACATGGAAATTTCTGTTTTGCAGTAACATCATTTTTTCCCCTCAGTTTCCTTTCAGATGTGTGGGGGCATGGAAGAGGGATGGTAGAGAACAAAATCTGGAATTTTCTTTGCCTTCCAACCCTCCCCAGATGAGGTTCTTCCCTAATCTGGTTCTGTTTTCCCTCCTTGCTGGGTGCTTGAGGATGTCAGAAGTGCTGATGCCGTTCCCCTTACTAAAATTAGGAAGCTTCAGTTTTGTGTCTGGGAGAATCTGACTACAGTTAGGCATGGTGAAAACTAGGAGATTTGAAAAACTGATGTGGAGACAAAACTCCCCATGCTATGCTTGCTTGCTTGCTGCTGGAAAAGGTCCTTAGTGCAGGAGGAATACAAAATAAGGATGAAGCCTTCAATGCAACATTTAAATGATGCTTTATTCTGCTGCCAGTGCCAAATACCAGTGATTTTCAAAGGGAATGGTACCTCATGGAGCTTGTGTTGACAAAATAACTGAATTCCCATTTTCCATGGAATAACTGACATACCTTAGCTCAGAGACTGAGCCTGGAGTTCTGTCTGGGTGTGTGTGCTCTTATTAAATGTGTCACTTAGAGCTGGGAGGGTGAGTCTGACAGCTCATGGAGGTCTGTCACAGCCAGGACAGAATCTGCACCTGATTTAGAGAAGTTTTGCTCTTCTGAGAATTCCTCTTGCAAACAGAAACCACCAACCAAATTTTACTTGATAGCTAATTAGAGTTTAAGTAGATAAATATGTGTTTAAGGACCATGGATTAACCTGAGGATATTAAATGAAAAATCGGTTCCTTGATTCCTTTTGAAAAGGACAATAAAAAGCATCACTCTGAAGACAGCTATCATCTTCTATTGGCCCGGGTGTGTGTGGAGTTTTTTATTTGCTTTTTTAAGGGGAGGAGAAGAAGTCTTCTTTGGCAAGGTTTCTTTGTCTGAGAATCTCTGATTAGGAATGTTGTGCTTTAGTTATCCTGGTGCCTGGTTCTGGGCCAGGATTTCTCAGGATGGAGGATGTTCCCAGTGGTGGTGTGCTTTTTGCCACTAGCAATGGTTTTTCCTAATAGGGCAAGCTTATAAGGCTCATTACCATGAAGGGAATAATGGGAAAGGAAGTTTCAGGGGGATTTTTTTTGTTTGCCTGTTTTGAAAAAGGGAGACAGAGACAAAGGATGGAGTTAATATAAAATCCTGCTCTCCGGTTAGCCTAAGAGATGACCTGCAGTTTTTGGAATTACGGTATGTTCAAAGATATGTCACTGAAATAATGTAATGCCACAGACATTAGGCCATAATGACCTAAAAAAGTATGTGTTTAGTAGTTTGCAGCTGGAGTCAAGGAAGGAGCAAAACCGCTCCAAGTGAGCCAGACCCGCACATTCTGAAAACCATTATTGCATTTGGAGCACTGGCTGGGGAAAACATCCCCAGCTCACACTGTGTCTTTGGCTGGGATTAAATGGCACAGGATGAGTGGCCTGCAAGGGTGCAAGGAGAGCTTGGGCAAAGCATTTCTGATTTTTTATGTAGCTATCAACTGTGATCTAAAAGATCACAACAGTAGGACCCAACGGTGG